>VSTD030000245.1:0-17602 GCA_008808055.3 Sporobolus alterniflorus | reverse complement strand
CGTTTTTTACCTTATCCTACTGTGACTTCACTTCCTCTTCATCGGTCTCTTACCTTAACTTAGGCTTATTTGGCTGATAACTTGATAAGATAACCCAGATAACCTGATAAGACAACCTAGACAACCTAGCAATAACCTGGGTAACCCTGGGATAACCTGACTTGCCTTATCCGAGACCGATCCTGCCTCATCTCTCCTTATCAAAGCCTCAAGCAACCCAGAATTTAGCCTAGATTAGTCTTCATCGGTCTTTTTAACACGTTTTCCTCCAAGTTATGCCCAATCATCAAATTACCCGTTGTAACCCGAGTTACCCCTTAGCACCGGGTTAGCCTTCTTATCCACTCGGGTTATCTTCCAAAACGTTATATGTTTCATCTAGCCGCATTCCTCCATGTTACATTTTATGGTGTAACACATCTTCCAATCTCTAGGGGGCAGGGGGCCAATCAGGCCGACGCCCAAGGCCACCGCACCTATGGTGCTGCAGCCCACGTCCGGGTCTGAGGTGAAGAAGCACCGATCACGCTTGTGTGTCTCGTCGCTCAGCGTGTGGGACCAGATCTACTTTCGTGACCTAGTGCACCGGGCGTGCATCACCTTTGGGTACCTCCACGGCTAGCTGCTCCGGGATGATGACCGCACTGAGATGCTCGTCCTCACGGGGGTTGGAGGCAGCGGTGGGGGATCGAGGCCCATGTCACGGTGGAGCGTGGTGGGGGAACAAATAGAACGAATCATTTTTATGTAACCAGTGGTAATTGTGGGTAATTTACTCTCAACTTCACGGGGAAGCTCAAAATACCTATTCGTGAAGCACCTGTTTTGCTGCTTCATAAAAATATTGAAGTTGGGGCCAACTTCACATTTTTTTTGAAACTGAGTTGGTGAAGTTAGGGGTGTTTGGTAGGTAATTTGCGAAGCAGAACTGAAGTTGGTAAAGTGAAGCAGTCCCAAACAGATCCTAAATAGCTTATGATCACTTCAGGGCTTCAATATTATTGATGTTCAAGGCATTGATTTGCTCCACAAGTACATGGAAATAAGAGTAACTTCATTAACATTCTTATTAGTTAGCATAGCAAAATTTTCATAATTGTTCTTGAGAACATAGTAGTTCTCTTCCTTGACATTTAAAGTGTTGTGGGGTCTAGTACCCCGGTTACCGCGGGTCGCCAGTTATGACCTAAAATTCTAGATATGATCAGTTCTCTCCGGCAACAAATGACTAGGGAACCATACAACCCGTATCGGATATGGCCCCACCACTCACAAGGGCCGAAGAGGAGGGGCCACCAATCTAAAAAAGAACTAAACCGGGGAGCAATCCACGCCTTCACTCTTCCTCCTTACATTAGACGTAGTCAGACAAGATTTCACCACCTGTCTGCCCATCCTACCTCCTTCCTCGACCCGAGGTAAGGCCCGAGCATTCAGTCAAACACGCCCGGGGGCTTTCGGCAATGGATAGGCATTACCAGCACTAGGGCCTCAGGTAGCAGCGACATTTAGCACCTGGCATGATGGGACGTGGCTGCAGGAGCCCAAGCATGCCTGATAGCATGTACTCAAGTGCTGGAATCCCTTCCATCACCGCCTGACATGGTAGCTCAACCAAGGATACACGTATAAACACCATGATGGCTCTGACATAGGATAAGCATGCCTTGGTAAAAACTGTTTACTCCATGTAAGATTCAAGAACACAGGTACCCAGAAGGTCAATAGTCCAACGAATATCCAGGCCCAGGGGCTTTGCATCCACTAGAAAGGTGCCACCGTCCACTGCAACACGATGGGACAAGGCAGCGCCTAGCAGAAAGCCCTATCCCCTTGTCTGACGATTGTAGATCGTAGGATGGTGTTGGGGTAGGCTAGGCCATCCACATCGACCCCCACGTGGGAAGGCATAGCAGCCAAGTAAAGCTGACACCATGAAGCAACATCTATAAGAACCATCCCAGACATCGCCACCTCAGCGCCCGGGAGCCAAGAAGAACGACCAGGAAGCCCTATCCAGCCTCTATGAATCGACCTTCTTAGTCTGGGGCCCCACTGGCCATATAATTCAATCCAGGATGTAAAAGTAACTAGGTCGTAGTTATTGGACAACTGTGTAGTCTATAAAATAAAAGGCCCCGACCCTTTAGGTAGGTGGTACGAAATCCATTTTGCCCTCCACCACGCAAACGTCTCGAGCTCTCTACTCATCCCTTGTAACACATGTTCATCTTCTATATCAAACTGCTAGACATAGGGCTATTACCTCCAAGGAGGTTCCTAAACTAGGATAGATCACCGTGTGCTTTGTAGTTTGCAAGACCACCTCGGAACTAGAACGCGCGATCTTGACCACCCTATATCTTGTCGGTGCAAGAAACACCTATAGTTGATGTGCTAGGAAGGAGGATTTGCAGCGTGCTTTTCCTCTGTATGTTCCTATGGTTCCTGCATCTGCGCTTGTCATTGCTACCGACAGTGAACATCTAACGTGCGGTGGCTTCTCTCCTCGACGAGACCATTCACCTTGGGAGCTTCGGGCTCATCCCTGACTACTTCGGTGGCTTGAGCCTCTCCCATAGGAGGGGCGACTCAGGTGTCGCCTTCATGGGCTCAACTCACAGTGGGACGTCGTCCCCGTGGCAGGCCATGATAGAGGACTTCATCGAAGAGTTCCTCACTGCGTCAAGTGGGGAGGGGGGCTACAACCTCCCCTCTCCCAGGAGGCCTGGAACGGGGGCTCCGCCCGCTCCCGTCACAACAACACCATGGATGGAGAATGCTCTGGCCAGTCAGGTCATGATGATGGTTCCATCGCCGATGGTGGCACCGCAGCCGGATATCGGTCTCCCCTTCGAGCAACAACACGCTTATTAGGAGGGGTAGCAAATGCAAGCAAGCAGCTACTGCGATCAAGCCACACGTGTCACCATGGCACGAGCCCACGCTCAAGGCAGAGAGGATCCTGATGGTGGATTTTGCCTCCACCCAAGCTCGGGCCAAGGAAGTGGCTCCCTCTATTAGCCGTGAGGGGGGCCAGACCGAGGCCGCTGTAGCCAAGCCCTTGACCACTTCACCTTCGCTCACCGCCAGCAGGGTGGACAAGATGTACTGCTAACTGGTATAGATCCACGCCACCACCGCTGCGCAACTAGTGAAGTTTGCTCGCTGGCATCGGTCTGACCCAACTCCTAGCCCGACTTGGGCCGGGACCAGTCAACAGAGGCCTACCACGATGCCTTCCGCGGCAAGGTTGGCACCATCGCCCTGTACTGATTTCTCATCCTGGGCCTTGCTGTGGTGGTAGGGCCGGGGCGTTGAGCCCTAGGCTCACCGCTAGGCTCACCAGGCCAGTGCTAGCACACTGCTCGAGCATTGCGCGTGAGCCCGCTCAAGGGCGAGCATGGTGACTTTTTCAAGAACACATTCGAGGAGTCACGCGGCATGGCCACCCAGCACGCCACCAGCTACAAGGCGATCATGCTATGTCTAGCCCAAGGAAGGAGGGAGGTGACCACAAGCAGTGGAAATTAGGCACCATCCGATGTGACCGTCCATGGGACTAAGGAGGGCATCAAGGGAGCCAAAAAGAGGCACAAGCAGTGCCCTCAAGGGACGATGAACATGATCGACCATGACAATGACAATGATGGGGAGGCAGGCCACTCCGACGTGAGGTGGATCTCAACCACCATGCACAGCGACAAGCATCAGGAAGGGCTGCCTATGTACCACTTCAAGAGGCTCCTTGTGGAAGCTTGCCCAAACTACGCATACCCCATCAGGCACAAGCTCAAGGATTGTGGCATGATGAGGAGCTTCATGACCTCAGGGTCCCTCACCTGGGGTGCGGAGTTCGACGAAGACCCGAGCGGCAGCGATACAATGCCTTTCCCTGAGGAAAATGCAGTCATGATGGTCTATGGAGGAAGCCCCCCATCAGGTAGGTACCGCATGTCTAACCTAAGCCCCAGGGCCTCGACTTGTTGCGATTGAGGACATTGGGGCTCATGGGTGTAATGGCACATGTTCTCCAACATCCTTATATATGTGTCTGTGTGTGTGTGTGTCAAAATGTATATTACAGTCACTTCAAGGGGCAAAAGAAAGAAGGTATGAAAAATCAATGGGGCAAACCACCCAAAGCCACGGGCATGGCAGCCGGCTCAAGCTTAGTCCCACGGACCGACACCGAAGGCATGTACTTCTCATAGGCACTCCAAAATGAGACCAGCCACCATCAAGACCTCCCGAGCTCACTTCGGGAGTTGGAGAATGTCCTGGACGAGTAGCATACCTAGGTCAACTAGGGCATTGGAAAGCCCCACGACCAGCTGGGACAGTTGCCCGACCTCGGTGGCACGCTCGCCCTTGATCCCATCCATGCACGCGTGGGTCTCTTCTAGTTTCACCGACAGGTCCCACCCATCAGGGGATGCAGGTCACATGCCCGCTCTGCCACCAGTATCGCCTCTTGCACCTCCAAGACTATCTCCCATAGGCAAAGGAGGATCCGGCGCACCTCCAATATCTGGCTGAGGTTGATGAGCTATTTGGACCTGGAACTAGAGGCGCGTGCCTGGGCAAAGAAGTCCTGCTAGACAGCCTTGGCTTGGATGTGACCGGTGTCATGTTCTGTGCAAACCTTTCCTAGAGTGAACTCAAAAGCCGCCAATCCATCCTCCCACATGGCGATGGTGCCTTCCATGCTATCCGGCTCCCTCTCCCAGGTAAGGAGCTGCTCCTATAGCTCGATGGCCACTGCATCTGAAGGAGATGAAGCCCTACACCAATCAACAAGTGGAGACCGGTGTCATGATAAGAGGTAGGCCCAACCAAGCACCGGTGCAGAGTAAAACCCTATGTAACCGATGGTGAGGCTCAACTAGAGGAGGCATTTGTCTTTGCATGACGGGACAGCGACTGGTGGCCATCAGGGTGGGGGATCTCACCCCAAGGATGCTTGTCGTGGTCTCCCCCACTAGCCATCATGGGCAATGGAGTGGGGTGAGCTTCAAGATCAGGGACAAGGAAAGGCGATTTTTATCCCAACGTGCTAGAGATTGAAATAGCAAGGTGAGAGGTTTGTCACCTCGCTATTTATACCACAGAGAAAACTAAAGCGGTCATTCAAAACCCACATGCAGGACCATGCATGGTGTGCTAGGCACCATGGCATTTTCACCATCCAAGCCACACAATGCCCCACTCACTGTGAGTGGGGACCGAGCCCACACGTCAACAACGTCGATCTGCCCGGTGCGGTGGGCTAGCAAGGAAGGTGAGCCATCATGCCCATGACATCAAAAAGAGTGTGTGGCCTTTGTTCCTTGATGCAGTAATCCCAACAAGCCAATGGCACGTTGCAACTCTATGCTTGGGACATAAATCAGCTATGGAACTCCCATCCCAAGCATCCTTTTTCTGTACACTTCTTTATCGCTTTTGAAAGTATGCATTTTTGGCAAAAGTGTCGTGATACAGACAGGCAAGCCTGCTTATATCCCGACACTTGGGGGCTACCCGGATTAGGATAGCATCCAAAAAATTTGCACCTTTTTTTCTTTTTTCAAAGAGAGAAGGGACAATAGGAGGCGGTTGTGTCTGGATCGCACAAATAACATGTTTTCATTCATCCAGCTCTTTCTTACTTACACAAAAGCAAAATGTTAATGACACAAGCTACCACCGCTACTACTCCCCCACGCCGTCAAGAGGGTTGTAGGTGACCGAGGGAGGAACATGTGACGCTAGTGAGTCCGAGGTCGCGTGTACCCAGGACCAGAGGGCATCCGCCTAATCCTCTATCAAGTCCATGTTGCACCTGGACCCGAGCATCTCCCACTCAGGTGTCAGCTCTGGAAAAATGCGGCAAGGCAGTAACCAACGTAGACTGGGTCCCCCAGCGGAGCCGCTAGCGACTACAGCGTCAGTCCGACCCTAAGCAGCTCCACCGCCGTGGATAGAGATGCTGCTAGAGAAGACGGCCCATCGGCGTTGTCCAGCATCAAGTCCCAAACTCGTGCAACCAAAGTTTGCAGGGCCTCCAACTCATCATCTGCCTCCCACGTGCAGCTAACTCTGCCCTATGCAGTCCGGTGGCCTCGTCCAAACGATCGACCAATCGGGCCTGACTGAGTGGTGGCCCAAGGAGCAGGTCACATATCCTCATGGCAATCTGCTCAAGCTGCTAGCATCGCTCCTCCAACCTCTGGAATTCGGCAATGAGCTTGCCCACAACTTCCATGTGAAAGATCTCGTCAGGTGAGCACCCAAGCGTCGACCCTGTGGTGGAAGACACTGCTGCTCAAAGTGCAGCAGGCTCTCTAGCCATTTCACTATGGCCAAGGGCCACTAGCCGCATCCCCTTTGATGTGTCATTCCTCACCTATGGGGAACCGACAATGGCATTGCACAGCTCAGAGCCCTGAGTTTGCAGAAGAGTGAGATCCTAAAATTGCTCCCGATGCACCCTCTCACACACCTCCCACCGATGCTCGGCATCAGCCATCACGTCAGATAAGCCGTGGGAATTCTCCTCGGCTACCTCTTAGGCCCGGCACTCCTCCACAAGCTCGCCCTCAAGGAGGGCAATCTTCTGGACAAGACCTTCAACATACTCACGAGTAGAGGCTAACACCATGGCGTTCTTAGCCTCGACTCTCGATACCCTCTCTCGTGCCTCCCTCTCCCCTAGGGCGGCTCGATCTTCTGCATCCTTGACGCGAAGGGCAGTGCTATCCCACACCATAGCAACTTCCTGGGCAGAAATCTCTGCAGCAAGTACCATCGTGATGCGGGCTGCCTCCCCACCCAGGTCACCTCCGCTAGCAATGTAGGCACATCCACACTACCTCAGGATAGGAGCTGCAGAAACAAAACACAGGAGGGGTTGAGAGAGCGTGGAGGAAGCCAGAGGCACCCAAGCAAGATTTTCTCTCTTTTTTTAGACTTACTCGAATCGGACGCATGATGTTCTGGTGGACCAAGGCCAGCATCTCATGTAGTAATCTCTCCACGGCGGCGACCTATGAACATGCAAACTCTGCTTCATCCCCCACCCGCCTCCAGTCGGTGGGCAGGGGCGTAAAGCCGGGAGAGCCCGGCAGGTGTAGTCCAGACACCCCTGGACCTGCGGCACCTGAGGAACCGAGGGATTGGGCCGCATCACCTAGGGCAGCACTCCCAGGATCATCGATGTTGGCACCGCGCCTCACCAAATCCCACAGCAAGCCCCTGACGTCATCACTTAGCTAGGGGTTGGCACCATCCACCTCAATGCTGGCGGCACCCTACGACGCATCATCAACACCCAGCATCACCGGAATCGTGCCTCTCATGCCTTTGATGTAGGCTCTTCCGACACTGGGGATTCCAATGATGCCATCGCCAACCGTGGCAAGCCAGGGCGACCACAGCTAGGTCTTCCACGCTCACTGCCAACGCCACCACCAAGGGTGAGCTCGGGGATGTCACTGGGTGCACCATAGGCCGACAAACGACTGAGATCATTGGGGTGCGACTCATGTCACCCTGGCACCACCATAAGTTAGAACAGAAATATGAGAAGTGGGAGTGACATAAACCAATGAACAATGCCATGTGCATACCGAGAGGACACCGACAAGAAAGACCAAGGACAGGCCATCTTGGACAAGGGCTTCACGCCCCCGGTGCTCGACGAGCATGGCCTCATCATCATGGCTACAATAACTCTGGCGGCTAGCGAAGACGGAGATACCTACAAAACCCCGAATAAAGGAGCTATCCCCATCACCGCCAGTGCAACACTCATCCCCTATAGGTCAGAAGATACCAACGTGAGGCCGAACTACGGTAGTAGACTAGACGATGGCCCGGTCCTTGTCCGGGGTTGTTTTGGCCGGCGTGCTATAATGGAGATCCCCTTCTTCCTCGTCTTCATCCTCCTCCTCATCGTCACCTCCCGAGGATTTGGGCTCGGAGGGATTTCCCACCCCCTGCTCCCTCACCACCGCCCGGGCGGCACTACAGTCCTGTCTCCTTTGCCTCCATACCCGCATCCGCTCACTATGGATAATGTTTGGCCAACCGCCTCACCACATCCTCAGGTAAGGTGATCCCCCACGTGACGCTATGTGCATACCCAAGATCTATCACAAGAATGCACATGCATTGAGAAACAGAAATTGGCACAAGCAGAGGAAAGTGAGCTCAAGCAGACTCACCTAGGGGTTGTAGACCCGTTCCCTTAAAGGGACTAGGCCGGAGCCAAAATTCTGATCGGCCCCATGAGCAAGAACCCCCCGGATCCGGGTGTTGATCAACATATCACCCAACTCTACAGAGAAGGGACGATCGGGACAATTTGGTCCCGGATATATCTGCATAGTCATCTCTCGTTGGTCAAGTGGTTGAACGCAGTGGCTAACAAAGGTCCGCACCCGTCAGCCCTCCTCGCAGCAACTGCTAGATGACATCACACAGGGGTTGTAGCCTGTGGATGTCCTTCAGGGCCACACCGTACCCCCATTAGGGTTGAGGGATGGGGCGACTACCCGTGAACATGGGGAGTGATGCGTCAGCGTCATTTCATGGAAAGAACCATACTTTCTGCAACATGACCGGAGGGTTGGACATTGGGAGGTGAAAGTAGGGATCAACTCTAGGCCCAGTTCAGACAAACATGTCCATATATTGAAGTGGAGACAAACATGTCCATATATTGAAGTGGGGATCAACTCTAGGCCCAGTTTGGACCCTGTTGTAGCCACGTGTGAAAGAAGTAGTTGAAGTAGGGTCCAATCCCCATATAGGCCTCGCACAGGGTCACAAAGGCCACCGTGTGTGAGATCCCTGAGGGGGGTCAAGTGACACAGTTCCAAGCCGTAGAACTGCAGTAGAGAGCAGAGAAATCGATGTGATAGGACACCAAACCCTCACTCGTAGAAAGCCACACATGCCATGACGTATCCCCCCGCTTGAACGGGGGATACGGGATCCTCGGGCATGCGGCAAGTTGCAAGCTCCACCGCTGTCATGTACCCCTGACTCACAAGGCTTTGTAGGTGCACTTGCGTGACCTCCAACATGCCATGACGTATCCCCCTGCTTGAACTGGGGATACGGGATCCTCGGGCATGCGGCAAGTTGCAAGCTCCGCCGCTGTCATGTACCCCTGACTCACAAGGCTTTGTAGGTGCACTTGTGTGACCTCCGACATGGTCCAACCCAACTCCGTCATGGATCAGAAGGGAAGGAGTGGCAACATCTAGTAAGCTCAACAACTCCCCCTTGTTTCTAGATCTGTTTTCTCTATCTCTCTTTCTTTTCAGCCATAGGGAATGAGGCGGGGAGACAATGGGAGATCGTGTAGGAGCATGTAGGTTGCGTAGGAGCAACTGCCAATTTTATAGCCCCACGGTGTAGGAACGGTGGAGGTAAAGATGCTGGGCTCCGCAGGTGCTATAAAAAGGCATAGTAAAATTGAGCTTACATGCTACCCAACTCCTCGCACGACCCATTCGCTACATCGCAGGATACAGTAACCGTATCCAAAATAGGCCCAATGATTGCTGAGGGGTCTGCCAAAGCTCAGGGTTCGAAGGTGAAACCTGCTAGTCGGGTCAGAGCTGACAAGAGCGACTAGAGCTCAGGGTTTACTCTGGGTGGCGCTGAATCGGCTGGTGGGTTTTGCCTTGGAACCCTGAGCTTTGGTAGGCCTATGACAATCATGGGGCCCATTCTAGATACAGTTTCCGTATCTTGTGCTGTCATAGTAGGCACGATGTGTGAGGAGTCAAGGAGGCGTGTAAACATGAGTTTATTGTGCCTTTTACTCCGCCTTGTAAGGGTCATTACTTTGCCTGCTTGGTTGTGACACAACGGGGCTATAAAAGCAAATGGTAGCCCTTGCGCGCCCCCACATCCTCTTGCAGAATCAGCCGTTGCCTCCTCACCTCTGTCCCAGTGCCTAGAGAGAGAGAGAGAGAGAGAGAGAGAGAGAGGGGGAGATTTTTGGGGCTTATAGAGCATTGCTTCTCCTTCCCTCTTGAGCCATGGTGGAACAAGACTGGACCCCTTCCAAGGCCATGCAGGACCATCTGTAGGGCCTCATGAACTAGGGGTTCATGACAGCGGCGGAGATCATGACCTGCTGCATGCTTGAGGACCCCACATCCCCCGTGCCAATGGAGGGATATGTGGTGTCCTTTGTGGCATTTTACCAGCAGGGATTCGGTGTGCCGTCACACCGATTCCTCTGCTCATTGCTGCAGCACTATCGCCTGGAGATGCACAATTTGACCCCCCTTGGGTTTCTTACACATTGTGGCCTTCATGATTCTGTACGAGGCCTACGTGGGGATTGACCCTCATTTTGACATGTTGAACTATTTCTTCGGTGCTCGGCGTACATAGGACCCGAACGTGGAGCTGACAATTTTGGGGGACGTGGTTATCCACGTCAAGTCCGAGCATGGTGTTAATCCTTATTTTGACATCCCCATGCCTAGATCGATGAAGGGGTGGCAGAAGAAGTAGTTCTACCTAAGGAACAACGCTGACGTGCCCCACGTTCACCGGTAACCACCTCATTCCCCAGCCTACCTAGGGTTACGAGGTGGCGAAGAAGGCTCTCGGCAAGCTGCAACCCCTGCGTGAGGTAATCCAATAGTTGCAGCATGAGGGGCTGACAGGCGTGCACCTCTTATGGACATTTTCAGTCACCGGATTCAGCAGCTCCGACAGTGGGTGACCAAGATGTGATTGTATTTGGGGCCAAGTTGTCTCAACCACACTTTCTCTGAGGAGTTGAGAGCGGCGAAGATTAACACCTGGGTCCACAAGGTCATGGATGATGGGGCCAATCCAGATCATAGGGCCGGCCCTGTCCCCTTGAGAGAAGGGGTTGCTAGCACCAGGGTTGGTTTGTTTGGATCTGTTTTGGTAGCTTATGTGATTTTATCCTTTCATCATGCTTGTGGCCTGGCGCAGGGTCTCAGGGGTGCCCGCAGAGTGCTACGGGGGTGTCAACTTGCCCAAGGACGTGGCAAGGCGGGAGGTGAACCGTACCCACAACGAGAAGATGCAAGCGCGGAAAGAAAGAAATCTGGTCTGGGGTGCCGCCTGCCGGGTAGTGAAGGAGCGGAGGGAGGATACCCCCACTGAATCTGAATCCCCATATCAGGAGGAAGAGGAGGGTGAAGTAATTCCACGTCCCCTGTCCCCACTGCGCCTAACCCTTCCTATATTCAGCGCGGGCTGAAATGAAGCCGGATAGGGATCAGATCATTGGCCGGCTATCATCAGTAGCTCCGTCTTGTGCTGGTAATTTCTGACTCAAAGGGGATGAGTATTTTGCCCATGTTAGCAGAACTGGCTTATCTATCTAGGATTTCGTAGGTCCCATTGGGTTTGGTGGCCGCCATGGCCACCATGGCCGTGATGGCAGGGTCATCCCCATCGAGTCCCAGGGGGATTGAGCCCCCACACAAGAAGGCCTATTTCGGTGCCCTCCAGAGGGTGTTGTCCCGGTATGTGTGTGGAGTGGCATGTCCCTCATGCGGTTTTTGCTCCTATCTTGTTCCTGAACTCAAAGTGCAATTTTTGAATGACAAGAGCCGTACCTCATCTATTCCAATCATTCGTCGGTCGGCTACGCACCCGACATTCCTTCCGCATTCGACTCTGGCAGCACCATCAGATGCGAGCATGGGTGACCCAACCAAGGTCCCCCGGGCTCTCCGCTGGTGATGGCCGGCACAGGAGGCACCAATATAGGAGACGATGAAGGAGGCACCAACATAGGAGACAACAAAGGAGGAGAGCGGCGATGTCCTTATATATGATGTGCCCTCTCGGGCGGAGACGGTTGTCGTCGACGTGTCACTCGGTGCTGACGGCGCTTACGCAAACATGGCAGAGCCCCGGCCAAGTGACGTGGTCAGGGGAGATGCTTCAGCCCCTGGGTCTCTGGGGAGCCCTTGCTTGGACTTGGTGGTGAGTAGCCCCGGTCCTAGCCTGCTTGGGAGCACAGCCCCGGGCGATGCCATACTAGCCCCTAGGTCCTTGGGCGCTATAGATTCGGGGGTCACCAAACTGGGGTTACTGGGTTACCCCTACGTGTTATCCCCAGCTGTCAATTGAGGGCAGGTGGAGAACAGCACAGAGCAGGCTTGTTCATGGGTTGCGGTCGCGGATAGGCTACTGTGGGAGGCAATGGCTACGGTCGACCGGGACATCCTGCATACAATCCGAATTTGTTAAAGAAAAGAAAGAGTTTACCTGAGTTTCTCTGGTTCTCTCCGGGTTTCCTAACACCCCATTCCCTTTGCTTTTGCACAGTGTTTGGCCCGGGACACGACTGACATGTCTGGACTACAAGACGAGGTGATCTGGGTGCGGGAGGACGTTGTTGTTATGGAGGCCACCCGCGTTGAGGTGGTACATGCTGTGAGGCCCTCCACCCAAGAGGCTGCTGCAGCGAGGGAGAGTCGAGGCCTCGACTTAGGAGGCAGAGGCCTGAGCTACCCTAGTTGAGAGGGAGGCATGGAAGAGGGTGATAAAGATTGAGGTGGAGAGCACCGCCTCGTTGGCCTTTGTTCATGGGGAGGCTGACAAGTTCACCCAGAAGGTGCCCTTCTAGAGGGTGAGGTTGCGGATGCGCACTGGGCCCAAGACATGGCTGAGGCAAACTTCTTGAGCTTATCCGATAAGGTAGCCGACGTCAAATGGAGGTGGGAAGATGCCGTGAGGCAGTGCCAGGACTTGGTCTACGGGCTCACCCTTCTGCAAACTAGGGGGTCTGAGGGTGCCTGGCTATAGTCTTCTGCCGCACAGTTCATGGTTGGGCGCTCTCCCACAGAAGCCTTCCAGATGGATGTTATGGAGGAAATGCTTCCTGAGTTCTAGGAGCAGGCAGAGCGGTGCTCGTGCCTTAAGAACTCTGGCATGAGGATCTGTGACCTAATCTTCGAGCTGCCATCTGGCCAGGACTGACTGGTCGACCATCTATAGGAGGCTATCAGGCGGCTTCAAGCGGAGCAGGAGGAATGTTAGGAGATGGACACCGAGCTAGAGGGCCTACAGAGCTCTGTAGCCTGAGTCTAGAACTTGGTGCTGGGAGGATCTATCGAGACATCTTCGCTAACAACGTCGTTGTCCTCAGCTGCAGAGCTGATTGAGAACCATATCAACGTTGCACTTCCCAGATTTGGAGACCGAGCTAGAGATACTTGGGTCTAGGCATAACGCAGACTTGACGAAAGATTAGGTGGATGCCCGTTGGACCCAGACACACCAAGCCTCGAAATCGCTGGTGTCGTGCATTCCTCTGTTGGTTGCTCATGGCTCTCCTGACGATACAGGAAAGGAGTAGTAGTAGTAGTTTTGTTATTCTCATGTAGCTATGGAACTCAGATGAATGAGTGTTTCACAAAGTCCAAATACAATCGTCTTTTGTTCACTTTTTTCACAAAGTCCAAATATACAACACTTCTACAATGTCACCCTCATCGGTGGATTCCTCGAGAATGGTATGCAGTGACGGCGACCTGTTGTGAACCATTTCCATGAATACGGTGCCTGGGTCATTCCCCTCAAGAGAGAGATTCAGGCTACCGAAGCGGTCGACGATGAACACCAAGCTCCCAAAGCAGATGGTTTCACCTAGGGTGAATCCAACGCCGGTCTGGTGGCTACCAACGGTGACGGTGGTGGGTTTTGGTGAATGAACCATCAAAATGTTTAGAGGAAAGCACGCTACAAATTCACCTTCCTAGCACACCAACTATCGATGTTTTATGTACTGACAAGTAATATGGTCTAAAAGATCATGCGTTTCCAATTTTGAGTTCATCTCACGAACAGGAACACCAAGGATTTATCTTGGTTCATGCCCCTCCACAGAGGTAATAGCCCAACATAGGTGTTACAAGGGGTGAGCAGAGTGCTCGACTAGTTTACCGCTACCTGAAGGATAGTGGCTTCTTTTATAGGCGATCTTGGGGTCCTCTAACTATAGTGAAGTCCCCTTATAACTCGGGTTCAGTTACATGACATGTGGAGTCCCAGGCTAAAATATGGTGTTTGAGGTCTGGGGGAGGCCGCCCGACAGTCGTCTTCATACTCGGGTCCTTCTGTGGTAGGGGCCCGAGACGCTTTTCTGTGGTGTCGCCTTCTTGATCTTCTTAGCTGGGTTGCCACACTTCCCCTCATGGGAGGTGATGCATAGGGGCTACCCTGCCACCTGCACTGGCCTACGAACCATAGTTGACAGACGTCGTTCCATCCTATCGCACTGTATAGGCTGGTGTGGCCTTAGACCACATTTCTGAGGGGTGTAAGGCCCCGGGAGTGGTGATCCGTTTGGGTGTTGATTGTCTGGGTCCCTGGTGGACTGAATCTTTTATGGAGAATCCCACATGTATCATACAAGCTTATCTGATGTCAGAATGATTATGGTGACTGTGTGTGTTCTCGTGGTAGAGTTGCTATGTTGGCCAGCAACGGGATAGATCCCAGCACTCGATTGCCTGTTGCCAAGCGTGCATGGGCGTCTGTGGTTATGTCTTGTCTTATATGACATCAAATAGCCTCGCTACCCGAGCATTCCTGCTATTGGGGCACTCGCCCAGTACTGGTAACCCTCGGTCACGTGCTGAGCCGGGGCATGAGGAGTTTTGATAGGGCTAACAGGTGGTGAAATCTTGCTCATCCGCGGTCATTGAGGTGGGATAAAAGGACTGGTGAGGATCGTGCCTAGGTTTAGTTCTTTCGAGTTGGTGGTCCCCCCTTCAGCTAGAAGTGGTGGGACCATATCTGATATAGGGTACTTTTTCCCCACCTGTTTGCCACTGGAGAGAAGAGGGTCGTATCCAGATTTATTGGGTCATAACCGGTGGCCCACGGTAACCAGGGTACATGACCCCGACAATGCTAGGCTTGATTGGCTTGTGGTGGCTTGCCCAACACTGGCATGGCCCACCAGGACCCATGAGTCTTGGCGGCTTGCCGACTTTATAAGGCAAGCATAGCATAGGAGCTCCAAACCCTACCCTCATTTCACTGGTTGCCGTGCTGCACCGCACCACCTCCCACTCCCACCTTGGCTCCTCCCCATATCAAACCCTAGCCTCAACCTCTCCTTCCAACACATCTATTGGTCATTGGCTTGCTGCACTGCACCACTTCCCTCCACCCCTCTCGACTCTCACATTCTTGCCTCACCCTCAAGCTCTCGATGAGCAGCTGGGGGTTGAGGGTCATGTTTTCTCAGAGAAGGTGGTAGAGCACGTGCTGACAAGTTTATGGAGCTGGGACCCCAACGCCTCCTGGAGTCGGTGGTGTAGAGATCCTCTGCAGACGCGAAGGTCACGGCGAGGGCCAGCATCCAGGACATGGCCAAGATCATGGCTGAACAGTTCCAATGCCAGCCAGAAGATGTATAGGGCTCCCATTCCAACTCTTGTATCTGCCAGAACCTTTTGTATCTTGTGAATTTATAAACCTGTTATCCATCTTTGTTGTTTGTTGTTGATGATCTCTCCAGATCCTTAGTAGCAAAAGGACCCCTAAAATATTTGTTGAAAAACATCTTACTCGTAGTATGCACCATAGTGGCTCCCTGGGAGGCGTTGCCAAAGGTCTGGGAACAACGACCACTTAGTTGCAGGGCATCGCATGGCGGGCCCCCTAGGGGGTGGTGCCGGAGATCCTGTAGTGTTCACCACCTATCTTGAAGATGTCGATGGTGGGGCCCTTGGGAGACGTTGCCACAGATCTGGGAGCGCCCACCACTTAACGTGAAAACGTCGATGGTGGCCCCCTTAGGAGGCATTCCTAGAGATCCGGGAGTGCCCACCACTTAACATGAAAATGTCGCATGACGGCCCCCCTGGGAGGCATTGCTAGAGATCCGGAAGTGCCCACCACATAATGTGAAAATGTCATGTGGCGGGCCCCCTAGGAGGCACTGTCGGAGATCCGGGAGAGCCCACCACTTAACGTGAAAACTTTTGTGTGGCAGGTGCCCTGGATAGTGGTGCCAGAGATCTGAGAGCGCCCACCACTTAACGTGAAAATGTCGCATGGCAGGCACCTTGTGGGTTCTAGCCTCCATCCATAGTCTGAAGGCGTGTTGTGACCTTCATAGGCAGAATCGATAGAAGTAACCCCACTCACGGATCCCATTCTCCCTACACTTAGCTCTGTTATGTCTGACGATCCTTCATTAGCTAATGGGGCATCGATAATTTAGTGTGACATTATCCATGTTATGGTTATGGCCTTTTTCATGGGCACACACCGTTCGAACACCTAGCACATAGCTGCCAGTGTTAGGGAGGCAAAGTGCACATGCTTAGGGTACATGACCAGGCTAAGCAGGCTGCACAATCTGGACCCCACATTTCCATTAGCTTTTTCAAAGAGCAGCCATTCAGCAACACCGGATCCCGAATAAGGAAATAACAAAGGAGCCCTAGATAAGTTGTAGTAACTCAAGCAGACCCACTTGCGATAGGATTGCACAACTCGAACTAGAGACGAGACAGGAAAAAAGCAACTGGCCACATGAGGGACAGAAAATAGACATAAAATTTAAACACAATTCTATGAACATAATTGCACACAGGGAGAGACAGAAAATTCCTAGAACATGGTATTACATAGGAGAAGACAGGCTATACAGGAAATCAATGACCCACTCCGGATGACATGGGAAGTGGATCCCACTAGAGCTTAGTTGTGTTTGAGCACTGCTTCTAGACACTATGATAATCTATACAGGAAAAAGTGATCCTGCCGCTACACTAAGGGTAAAACTTACAGAGGTGCTCTACATTCAAAGGATTTGGCAATGGTGTTCCATCCTCCGTAGCCAGGCGGACGCATCCAGGGCGGTAGACCTGTGTTACCTTGAATGGACCCTCCCAGCAGGGGGAGAGTTTGTTTGTGCCTTCACATGTGAGTATGCGTCAGAGCACCAGGTTGTCCACCTAGAGCTGGTCCTTTGTTATTTCCAATGTCACACCCAGTTTTTAAGCCAAAACTGAATGCTCATAGTATGTGTGCCCACCAATCAGCTGCAGGTCCTATCAGTTGATGCGAAGCTAGCAACACCTTCTCTCGATTGTTGCATTGGACCACTTGAAGCTTCCTCTCTAAAGTCTTGAGCCAGTCATCAGCATCCAAGGGTTCCATGGAATGAGAGAAAGTAGGCGGCTTGGTGCGCTGAAAGTCTCCTAGTCTATCTCTTGGCAGTGGTGAAGGTGCTTGGGGCTGAGCATTCTGCATGTTGACCATGGTTTGCTGCATGGTTTGAAGCATTTGAGCTTGCATCATCAAAACTTGCTCTAGGGTCGGTGGTGGGTTGGCAGCGTTGTTGTTCTCAACATTGTTGTTCTCAGCGTTGACGTTGTGGTTCCTTGTGTTGACCATCTAAAGAATTGGGGAGATAAGCAAGAAAGTGGGTGGGGGAGAGAAATAATGGTGGACAAAGAGATTCCCAAATAAGATCTCATTATATAATCCTAAGGGTTGTGTGCGTAAGATAGATCTTACATGCACACTAGCACTCAATCAAAGAAGTAAATCAAGCATTTGATCACCACACAAAGAACAA
>VSTD030000244.1:0-17603 GCA_008808055.3 Sporobolus alterniflorus | reverse complement strand
GGGATGAGATCAATAATCAACTTGACAATATCATTGTAGCACTGATTCGAGAAGTTGTACTTTGATTTGAGCACCATAACACGGGTCACCGCCTGCAGTACAGTCACATCAGTGCCATCATGCACTTTTTCTTCTGAGGTGGCAAAGAGCATGTATAAATTTTGCACCTTCTGCTGTGGATTTGCAGACTTTAGGTCGTATCCCCTTCCAATATCAGCTTCCTTGTCATCCATCCGATCCTGATCATTGTATCCATCCAACTCATCGGCTACCAGAGGATGTATCTCCCCGTGTTGGTACCATACCAGGTAATTTGACATAAATCCTTTCTTAGCAATGTGAGCAGACATCTCATACTCGGACAACATCCTTTTGTTTTCACATGTACTACACAGGCAACTCACTTCACGATGGCCACCAGCAAAAGCTAGCTTTATGAATTCCTTGGTTATATGAATTGATTCAGTAGAGTGTTTACCAGTGTCACTGAATCCGTCATACATTGCTCGTCGTTCGTCAGCCATTTTCGATACTAAACAAACGAAAGCATAACATCAGGAAAGATAGGTTACATGAATAAACCCTATTAGGATGGATATGTTCTAAACCCACCCAAGAATGGTGATCGCCGCGTGTTATCTGGGTACGTTGGCTCTCATTTATCTTCTGTTCGTGATTTCGGCAGCTTAACTCCGTTGTTCTACAATAACACGCCCAATATCAGTGTGCTGGAGAACAACGGGGTTACACTGCTGAAATCAGGAATGAAAGATACACAAGCACCGGTGTAACCAGATAACACGTGGTGGTCACCATTCTCAGGCTGTCCAAAATATGCTGGACAATTCAAGAATAATGCACCTCACAACTTAATGTGAGGTGTATCATTCACGAACGGGTGACGCATAGGTTCGCTAGGTGATGTGAACCCTACAACTACTTCAGAGATATGAAATACTACGAAATATGAGATTCATCCGCTAACTCCGTATATTAATGACATGACAAATTATTGAGAAAAAATAATTGTAATAAAAATAGAAAATATAAATAAATCAGTTTAAACATTAACTAACTAAACACATTTTATTCCAAACCTAAATAGAAATTACTTCAAACGTAAACTAACTAAAACCATTTTATTTCAAACTTAAATAGAAATTTGTTCAAACCTAAGTTTATGTTGGAATTTGAAGTTGAAACCTAAACAACTTAAATACAACTTGAAGTTCAAGTTGTCGGGGTCTAGTACCTCGGGTACCGTGGGCCACCGGTTAGGGCCCAAAAAATTGGATAGGACCCAGTTCTCTTGAGCGAAAAATGGTTGGGGGGAACCAAGTACCCCGTATCGAATATGGTCCCACCACTTCTAGCTGAAGAGAAGGGACCACCAACTTAAAAAGAACTAGACCCGAGAGTAATCCGCATCAATCCTTTCCTCACGGTCAGGCATGATTTCACCACCTGTTAGCCCAGTCTGCCTTATCCTCACACCCTGGTTCGGCATATACCCGGGCCCCCGGCAACCACGCTTGGGGGTTCTCCAGTACCAGGTAAGTTCCCATGGAGCCGGGTCCTCGGAAAGCAGCATCATTTAATGCCTAGCATGAAAGGACGTAACCACAGGCGCCCACGCGCACTCGAGTACTAGAATCCGTACCATCACTGCTTGACATAGCAACTCTTGCACAAGAATACACATAATCGTCATGATCACTCTGACATCAAATAAGTTCATCCTGGTAAAGGTAGGCTTCTCCACAAGAGATCTCATCCACCAGGGACCCAGGCAGTCAACACCGAGGTAGATAGCCCGTCCTAGGGGCTTTGCACCCCCTAGAAAGGTGGTCTTAAGCCGCACCGGCCTATACAGTGTGATGGGATAGGACACCGCTTGTCAGAGGATTCCCTACCCTTGCCTATCAGCTACAGTTCATAGGCCGGTGTAGGTGGCAAGCTAGCCCATCCACATCACCCCCTATGTGGGAAAGCTTAGTAGCCAAGTGAAGCAAAGCAAAGTGGTGGCAACACCAGAAACAATCCTGGGCTCCAGCCACATCGACGCCCGGGAGCCAAGGCAACAGCCGAGAAGCCTTCTCCGGACTCTAAAGACGATATTTCTAGCCTCTGGCCCCTCTTGTCATGTAACTTAACCCGAGTAATAAGAGAATTGTACCATGGTTAGGGCACCCTAGGACCGTCTATAAAAGGACTCCTACCATTTAGGTAGACAACACGAGATCCAAACTCCCTTCAACACGTAAACTATTTGAGCATTCTACCCACCCTGTGTAACACCTGTTTTTACTCCATATCAATCTGCCAGATGTATGGCTATTATCTCCACGAAGAAGCCTGAACCAGGATAAAGTCTTGTGTGTTCGTTGTTCATGACACCACCTCGGAAATGGAATCATGCGATCTTGAGACCTTATTATTTACTGGTCCAAACAACACTGACACAGACCTAAGCAACCCAAATTTGAAGTTCCAAACTAAACAACCTAAATTCAAAATAAATTCCAAGTCAAATTCAAACCTAAACAACCTAAATTCAAAACTACACTCAAACCTAAATTCAGTCAAATAAAAAAACAAAAAAATCACCTTCCGATGTGTGGCGACATGTGGCCACCAGTGATGGTTACCGACGACGGCCGGCTCGAGGGCACGGGATGGAGGCTAGCGACGGCCCAGCCTAGGGCAGAGGGCAGCGTGTCAGGTGGCTAGCGGAGGGCGGCGTCAGTGGCCTGGGCTAGCGGCGGTAGTGAGTCGGGCCTAGGACCGACATCAGCGCGTCGGGCTTGGTCCGGCGGCGGGGCTGGTGTGGGGCACAGGCCCGGGGTGGAGGCTAACATGGGGCGGAGACTGGCGCCCGAGGTGGAGTCAGTGATGGTGGGCCCGCAGCACTGAGTTGGGGCGGGATGGCGCGGGGTGGATTGAGTGGCGAGTTGGTGCAGCAGCGTCCGGCGGCGGTGAGTCGATGCGGCGAGTGGAGGCGGCGGAGTCAAAATTTTGAATCCCTTGCTAGCTTGGGTTCTATCCCACGGCCTGCCATGGCAATAGAGCTAGCGTTAGGAATCCCAGGCGCGCCACCAGGCTTGCCAAGGGGGCAAGGGTGCGCCGCCCGAACGTCACACGCGAAATCCACGCCAGGGTGGGCACGTTGACCAGGAAGGACATAGTCGTGCTCCTAAGGGATTTGGGCCAAAGGCGTCTGGGAGTGGTGTGCATGACATGCAGCAACCGCTACATTTCCGGGCACTGAACGACATCGTCAGGTATACCACCAAGGAGCAACTCGATATCGCCTCCCCGTACGCCACCAACAAGGAGGCAGCCAGACCTCTCTCTGTCCCTAGCGGTAGGGAAGCAGTCCACGACAGCAGCCGAGCGGCATCATCTAGCATCACCGTCCAAGGTGCCAAGAAGGACGCCAACGGTGGCAAGAAGAAGCGAAAGCGGAGCTCTCAATGGGTTGCAGTCGCGGCCGACTACGACAACGATGACGACAAGAAAGCGGATGACTCTGATAAGGAGTATGTCATGACCACCGGGCGCAGTGTCAAATGCCAGGTGCAGACGCTAAAAGACCACTTCGAGAGACTCCTCGAGGAGACCTGTCCAAATTATGCGTACCCCATCAAGCACAAGCTCAAGGACTACAATATGATAAAAAACTTCAAGACCTCGGGGTTCCTCACCCAGGTCAACGAGCTTGAGGAAGACCCAGGTAGAAGAGGCACGAGACCCTTCCCTGGGAAAGATGCGGTCATGACAGTCTATGATGGGCACTCCCCTCTCAGGAGTTATTGTACCTCTAACCTAAATCCCGGAACCCCAACCTGTTGTGGTTAGGGACCCGAGAACACAGTGATGTAAGGACAAATGTTTTCTAATATATATATATATGTGTGTGTGTGTGTGTGTGTGTGTATTTTAGAGCTATTCCAAAAGAAACAAAATTGACAGGTAGGATGGTCCGGGGACACGGGAATGGCTGTCGGCCAGCGTTTAGTCCCAGGGAGCAACGTCGGAGGCATGCTCCTCTCGCATGCACTCTAGAATGAGACTCGTTGCCTTCAAGACCTCCTGAGTCGTCTTCGGGAGCTAGGGAACTTCCCAGATAGGTAGCATCTCGAGGTCGACTAGGGCATTGGAGGCCTCTATTATCAGTGTCGACAGCTCCCCAGCCTCGGCAGCACGCTCATCCTCAACCTCGGCCACGCTCACGTGAAGCTCCTCCAGCTCCGTGGACAAGTCCCACTAGTCGAAGGAATGTAGGTCACACACCTATTCCTCTGCTTGCATTGCCCCCTGCAATTCCAGGTCCATCTCCTGTAGGGAAAGGAGGATCTGGCATTCCTCTAACATCCGGTTGATGTTGATGGAGTGGTTGGAGTTGGTGGTACGGGTGTGTGTTGTAGCGAGGTAATCCTACCAGACGGTCTTGGTTTGGTGCACTCGGTGTCATGTTCCATGCACGCCCTCACAAGGGCGCGCTTAGAAGCAGCTAGCCCATCTTCCCACGTGACGATGGCACTTTCCCTCATGTCCAGCTCCCTATCCCGAGCAAGGAGCTACACCTACAACACCTCCACCACTATCGATGTCGCCACTACACCCAAAGCAGGAGACGACCTACACCCACCAGCAAACTACGATTAGCATCACAACGAGAAGCAAGCCCAGACAACCATCGGCACTGGCTGGAGCCCTACCTATTCGATGATGAAGCCCGGCTGAGGCCAGTGGTCATCCTCATCCGGTGAGATGGTGACTATTGACCACCACAGCTAGGGCCCTCGCTCCAAGGGCGCTTGTTGTGGTCACTGTCCCTAGCCATCATGAGCAATGGGATAGGGTGAGCTTCGAGATCAGAGGTGAGGAAGGGTGATGCTACTCCAACTCACTGAAGACTGAAAAGGTAGGGTAAGGGGTCCCATGCTCGGGATCGTGCACAACATGCCGAGCGTCATAGACTGTTCACCGTCCAGGCCACCTGGCACCCCACTCACTGCAAGTGGGGACCAAGCCCACACGTTAGTCGTGCTGGTCTGCCTGGCATGGTTAGGCGACCAGGAAGGCGAGCTAACACACCCATGACTCTGAAGGAAGTTCACGACTCTTGATCTCCAGCAGAATGATCCCAAGAAACTAACGGCGCAGTACAACCCAGCACGTGGAACATAAAGTAGCTAAGGGACTTTCATCCCTAGTGTCCATTTTTATGCACCTTTTCATCTTTGTAAGTATTCTCATCAACCAAGTGCCATGACATAGACAGGCAAGCTTGGCTGTATCCCGGTACTCAGGGGGATACCTAGGTCATGGTTAGCATCCACCTCGCATCATCAAAAGTTTTATTTGTTTTTTCTTCAAAAGTTTGGGGGTTCACCGCAATTGCATGCCAAGGACCACCAATGTTCTCAAGGCTGTAGTGCTCGGCAAGACTGAAAGACACAAAGAGAAAAGCAAACAAGAGATGATCATATCTGGAACTTTGTGAAAACTTTCATTCATCTGGGTTCCCTATTTATATGAGAGCAAAAGAAAAACAAAGATGACAATACTACCACCACTATTCCTCCCCCACGCCATCATGAGAGCCACGAGAAGCCAATGGAGGGACGTACGATGCCAGTGAGTTTGAGGCCTAGCATGCCTGGGTCCAGACGGCATTCACCTAATCTTTCATCAAGTCCACAATACGCCCGGACCCAAGTAGCTCATGCTCGGTCCCTAACTCTGGGAAGTGTGACAGGGCGACAGTCAACGCTAACCGGGTATACCAGTGGACCCCATTAGCAGTTGCAGTGTCAATATGGCCTCCGAGCAGCTCCACCACTGAGGATAGCGCTATCGCCAAGGAACATGTCCTGTCAACCCTTTCCAGCACCAAATCTTGGACCCGGGTAGCAATGCTCCATAGGGCCTCTAGCTTGGCATCCGCCTCCTGTTGAGCAGCCTGCTCCATCTAGAGCTGATCGACAACCTCCTCCAGCCAGTCGGCTAGATAGACCCGGCTGGAAGGTGATCCAAGGATCATGTCACAGACCCACATGCCAGATTTCTCAAGGCACGAGCACCGCTCCACCTGCTTCCAGAACTCAGTGACTAACTTGTGCACAACATCCACCCATAAGGCTTTAGTGGGCGAGCGTCCGGGTACCACGGGCCGTTGGTTATGAGCCAAATATCTGGATACGACCTAGTTCCCTCTAGTGGCAAACGATTAGGGAATAAAGTTATTGGTGTTTTTTACACTGACAAGATACAAGGTGATCAAGATCGCGTGTTCTAGTTTCGAGGTAGTCTTGTGAACTATAAAGCACATGGTGATCTATCCTGGTTCAGACCCCTCCGTAGAAGTAATAGCTCTACGTCTAGCGGTTTGATATTGAAGATGAACATGAGTTATAAGGGATGAGCAGAGAGCTCAAGAAGTTCACGTGGTGAAGGGAGAAATGGATCTCGTCTACGTTGGTTGCCGCCTTGTCATATTTTCCAGAGCTGAAATCTGAGCTGAAGCTACTTGGGTCCGGACGCAATGCGAACCGGATAGAGGATCAGGCGGATGCCCTCTGGACCCTGGTGCGCGCGGCCTCAGACTCACTGGTGTCGCACATTCCTCCCTCGGTCGCACACAACCCTCCTGATGGCACGAGGGAGTAGTAGTGGTGGCATGTGTCATTAACCTTTTGCTTTGTAAGTAAGGAAGATCCGGATGAATGAAAACAAGTTATTCACGTGATCCCGACACAATTGCCTCCTAATGTCCCTTCTCTCTTTGAAAAAAGGAAAACATGTGCAAATTTTTTGGATGCTAACCTAATCCGGGTAGCCCCTGAGCGTCGGGATGCAGGCTGGCTTGCTTGTCTATATCACGGTGCTTTTGAGCAAAAATGCAAACTTTCAGAAGTGTTAAAGGAGTGTGTGAAGAAAAAGATTCTAGGGATGGGAGTTCCTTAGCTGATTTACGTCCCATGCATAGAGTTGTGTCGTGTCATTGCCTTGTTGGGATTACTCCACCGAAGAACAAAGGCCACACTCTTTTTGAAGTCGTGGGCGTGATGGCTCACCTTCCTCGCTGCCTTGCCACGCCGAGCATGTCAACGTTGTTGACGTGTGGGCTCGGTTCCCACTCACAGCGAGTGGGGTGTTAAGCGGCTTGGATAGAGAAAAGGCTGAGGCGCCTATCACACTACGCATCATCCTAGACGTGGGTTCTAAATGGTCGCTTCAGTTTCTGCTGTGGCATAAGTAGCGAGGTGCCAAACCGCTCACCTTGCTCTTTCGATCTTCAATGAGTTAGGACAGAAATCACCTTTCCTCGCCATTGATCTTGAAACTTGCTCCGCTCCATTGCCCATGATGGCTAGTGGGGGAGACCACATCAAGCGTCCTTGTGGCAGGAGGCCCCACCACGATGGCCACCAGTCGTTGTCCCATCGAGCAAGGATGGACGCCTCCTCCAGTCAGGCGTCACCATTGGTCAGGTGGGTTTTTACTCTGTACCAGTACTTGCCTAGGCTTGCTTCTTGCTGTGATGCCAGTCTCTTCTTGTTGATTGGTGTAGGGCTCCATCTCCTTCAATTGTGGTGGCCGTCGAGCTGCAAGGGCAGCTCCTTGCCCGGGAGAGGGAGCTAGATAGCAGGAAAGACACCATCGCCACATGAGAGGATGGATTGGTGGCTACTAAGCATGCCCTTGGAAAGGTGTGTGCAGAACATGATGCCAATCGCATCTGAGTTGAGGTTGTCCAATAGGACTTCTCTGCCCAGTTGCGTGCCTCTAGTTTCAGGTCCAAATGGCTCTCCGACCTCAACTGGTCATTGGAGGAACACCAGATCCTCCTTTGCCTGCAGGAGGCGGACCTGGAGGTGCAAGAGGCGATACTGGTGGAGGAGCAGGTGTGCAGCCTACATCCCCCGACAGGCAGGACCTATCAGCAGAACTGGAAGAGACCCGTGCACGCGTGGATGGGATCAATGGTGAGCGCGCCGCCGAGGCCAAGCGACTATAGCAGCTGGTCATGGGGATTTCCAGCACCCTAGTCGACCTGTGCATGCTACCCATCGAGGATATTCCCCAACTCCCGAAGTCAACTCGGGAGGTCTTGACGGCAGTTGGTCTCATTTTGGAGCACCAGCGAGAAGTGCAGGCCTTTAGAGCTGGTCCGTGGGATTGAGCTTGGGCTGGCCACCGCACCCATGGCTTCGGGTTGCCCGCCCCATCATTTTTCCATTTATTCTTTCTCTTGCCGCTCGGAGCGACTATAATATATATTTTCACACACACATGCACATAAGGATATTGGAAAACTTATGCCATTACACCCATGAGCCCACGTATCCCCGACAACAATGAGTCGGGGCCCTGGGGCTTATGTTAGACATGAGGCGCCTCCTCGGTGGGGGCATCCTCCATACACCACCATGACTGCATTTTCCCTAGGGAAAGGCATCGTATCGCTCCCGCCCGGGTCTTCGTCAAGCTCCGCACCCCAGGTGAGGGACCCTGAGGTCATGAAGCTCCTCATCATGTCATAGTCTTTGAACTTGTGCATGACGGGGTATGCGTGGATTGGGCAGGCTTCCTCGAGGAGCCTCTTGAAGAGGTCCATAGGTGGCCTCGCCTGATGCTTGTTGCTATTTGCGGTGATCGAAATGCGTCTCACATCGGAGTCACCCGCCTCCCATTCGTCGCCATCATCATGGTTGGTCGTGGTCATGGTCTCTTGGGGGCGTTGCTTGCACCTCTTTTTGTCACCCTTGATGCCCTCCTTTGCACGGTGGACGGTGATGTCAGGTGGCACCTCCTTCCCGCTACTCGGGGTCACCTCCCTGCTTCCCTAGGCTGGGCGAAGCATGATTGCCTCATATCTAGTGGCGTACGGGGTGGCGATGCTGTGTCGCTCCCTGAATGTGTACCTAAAAAAGTCACCACGCTTGCCTGGAGCGGGCTCCGTGCGTAGCGCTCGGGTAGCGTGCCCACACTCCCCTAGCGAGCCTGAGGCGGGCCTAGAGTTCGACGCGCTGGCCCTGCCTCCACAGCGAGGTAGGAGATGAGAAGTCAGTAGGTGGTGACAGCGCCATCCTTGCCACGGAGGGCGTCATGGCAGGCCTCTACCGAATGGCATCGACCCGAACCGGGCTAGGAGTTGAGTCGGACAGACGCCAGCAGGCACACTCCGCTAGTTGTGTGGCGACGATGGTGTGGATCTCCGCCAGTTGATGGTACATCTTGTCCACCCCTTCGGCGGTGAGCGGAGGTGAAGTGCTTGGGGGCTTGGCCATGGCGGCCTCAGTCTAGCCCCCCCTATCAGCCACATATTTGGCCTGACCTTGGGTGGAGGCAAAGTCCAACATTAGGATCCTTTCTGCCTCAAGCGTGGGCTTGTGTCGTGGTGACACGTGTGGCTGGGCCACGGTAGCGGCTTGCTTGCCGGTGAGCTTGCTTCGCCATTGCGCTACCTTTTGCTCAACGCTGGGTTGCCGAGCGTGGGATTGTGCTCGTTGTCCCTCCTGACGAGCACACCGTTGCTCGGAGGGGAGGCCGGTGTCTGGCCACGACGTCGCCATCCACAGTGGAACCGCCGTCATGGCATGAGTGGCTGGAGCATTCTCCATCCATAGTGTGGCTATGATGGGAGTGGGTGAAGCCCCCGTGCCGTGCCTCTTGGGAGAGGGGAGGGCGGAGCCCCCCCCCCCCTCTCCACTTGACGTCGTGAGGAACTCCTCGAACGAGTCCTCTATCATAGCTCACTGCAGGGATGGTGTCGATTGCGAGTTGAGCCCATGAAGGTGATGCCCGAGTCGCCCCTCCTGGGGGAGAGGCTCAGGCCACGGAAGTAGCCGGCAATGAACTCAAAGCTCCTAGGGCGAACGGTTTCACTAAGGGAGAAGCCACCGCATGTCAGACATTCACCATCAGCAGCGATAGAGATCATAGATGAGGGAACCATCAGAACTCCAGAGGAAAAGAACACTGCAAATCCCCCTACCTAGCACGCCAACTGTCGGTGTTTTTTGCACCGGCAAGATACAAGGTGATCAAGATCATGCATTCCAGTTCTGAGGTGGTTTTATGAACTACAAAGCACACGGTGCTCTATCCTAGTTCGGACCCCTCCTTGGAGGTAATATCCTTACGTCCAGCGGTTTGATATTGAAGATGAACAGGTGTTACATGGGATGAGTAGAGAGCTCGAGAAGTTCACGTGGTGAAGGGAGAAATAGATCTCGTACCCCTATTGTGGTTTGCGACAATGATTTAGAGTAGGGGTGGTCATGAGATCGATAGTGACACAGGAGACGCAATGATTTTTAGACAGTTTCAGGCCCCTCGGAGGATAATAGTCCTACATCTTGTGTTCTTGTATTGCTCATGGGAATTAGGGTTGTGTTGTGCTTCTAGTTCCTCCCTCTAGGGGTGCCTCTATCCCTCCATTTATATCCTAGGGGGGTGAGGTTACAAGGAAGGTAACCAAGTTGGTTACAACATGATCCTAATTAGGACTCTATCTCTACTTGCCTATTTTACATATATTTTTATAGATATAATTATCTACGCGTTGGGGAGCACACCATTGTCCTATGAAATCTTCTAGATGGTGGGCTGAGTCATAGCGGACCCCTCCTTGGGCCTTTCGAGTCCATGTGGGGTGGTACCCTGGGTACCAATCCTTGTCAACCCCCTGCCTAAAGGGTAAGGGAGCCTTTTATAGGGTATGCAACGGCCAGATAACTACAGACTAGTTACTTTTACATCCAGGATTAAATTACATGGCCAGTGGAGCCCCAGACTGAGGAGGTCGGTTCATAGAGGCTAGAGAGGGCTTCCTGGGCGTTCTTCTTGGCTCCCGGGCACTGAGGTGGATGATGCCCTTGATGGTTCTTGGAGACATTGATTCGTGGTGTCAGCTTTACTTGGCTGCTAAGCCTTCTCATGTGGGGGTCGATGTGGACGGACTAGCCTGCCCCTGCACTGTCATATGGTCTGTAACTGTCAGACGAAGGGACATGGCTTTCTGTCAGGCACTACCTTGTCATGTCATGTTGTAGTGGGTGGTGGTGCCTTTCTGAGGGATGTGAAGCCCCCCGGTTTGGATATTTGATGGATGGTTGGCTGTCTGGATACCTGTGTTACCGAATCTTTACCCGGAGTAGATTATTTTTACCAGGGCATGCTTATTCTATGTTAGAGTCATCATGACATTTATGCGTGTATCATTGGTCAAGCTACTGCATCAGGTGGTGATGGGATGGGTTCCAACACTTGAGTACATGCTGTCAGATGCGCGTGGGCTCCTGCAACCACATCCCATCATGCCAGGTGCCTAAGGCCGTCGCTTCGCGAGGCCCCGGTGCTGGTAGTGCTTATCCATTGCTGAAAGCCCCTAGGCGTGCTTGACCGGAGACCCGAGCCTTGCCCTAGGTCGAAGAGGGATGCGGGACGGGCAGACAGGTAGTGAAATCCTATCTGTCTGCACCTATCGTAGGGTGGAAAAGTGAAGACGTGTTTTGCTCCCGGAATTAGTTGTTTTTAGGTTGGTGGCCCTTCTCTTTAGGCTAGAGTGGTGGGGCCATATCCGGTACGTGGTGTATAGTTCTCCAACTGTTTGTTGTCGGAGGGAACCGATCGTATCATATCCATAATTTGGGGCCGTAACCGGTGACTTGTGGTACCTGGGGTACTAGACCCCGACACAAGTACTTCATACCGGATATGGTCCCACCACTTCTAGCTGAAGTGGAGGGACCACCAACCTAAAAAAAATTAAACCTGGAAGTAATTCACACGAGTCCTTTCCCCCATCTCCGTAGCCACGGGTGGGCAGGATTTTGCCACCTGTCAGTCCAGTCTGCCTTATCCTCACACCCTGGTTCGGCATACACCCGGGCCCCCAAAGGCCACACCTGGGGTTCTCCAGTGCCGGGTAAGTGCCCCTGGAGCTGGGTCCTCAGGAAGCAGCGACATTTAATGTCTGGCTTGAAAGGACGTAACCGCAGGCACCCACATGCACCTGACAACCGTTGTTGATATCTATTATCAGTAGCAGTTCTACAACCGCTGCTAATAATAGGTACTGACAGCGGTTCCTATTCTAAAATCACATACAATTATAATTCATATATACATATATAGTCACAAATCACATACAAGCACATACACAAATTCACATACAAGCACATACAGTCACAATTCACAGTCACAATAAATATGGATATAGCTATATATATAATTATAACATGTTCATGTATTATGCATATCAAGTTCAGTTATTCATATAAGTTCAACATATATTTACAACAAGTCATTCAATAAAAGATACATAATAGCTAACAGGAGGAGGGAGATGACTTGGACCACCCTTGGAGAACTACTTCCTTCATATCTAGACATCCTTGTAGCTCAAAAAAAATTAGGCGCTAGGTACTAAGCGAGCGGTGACCCTCTGCCTAGAGCTTAGGCGTGCTTAATCAGCTTAGGAGTGCTTAAGCGCTCTAGACGATGCCTAGTCATTTTATACTGTAGCAAGTTTTATTAAAAAAAATTAAAACAAAGAGTTTATGTACCTTATCAAGGCTGATTCCTAATCACACAGCACAGAACTATTCAGTACAGACCTGAACCAAAAACATCACTAAGCTAATTTACTGCATGCCCAAGGTCCCATTCAGTATTTTTACTAATCCATATATCTAACAGAAGTACAAAAGTGAACTACAAAAGCAGAAAACTAAAAACAGAACCGAACTAAAACATATTACAAAACTAAACTAAAGTGGCTAAAACAGAACTGAACTAATAAGTACTTGACAATATCAAAGTATCCTGAGTACCTGACAAAATCAAATTGATTTGCGTCTAGTTCAGTAAGCAATGACAGAGTGCTTTACATTTAGTAAGCAATTAGAGTACTTTGACAGAGTTCAATAAGCAATGTTGTTCAGTAAGCAATGAGATTGAGAGCTCGGTTCTCACTTTCCGTGGAAGCTGGACGAAGAGGTGCTTGCTGCAAGGGATGGAGGACCTCATCCTGCAGCCGAGGATGGAGGATCTCGTCCGACGACAGGGGTTGGAGGACCTCGTCTAGCAGCAGGGGATGGAGGAGCTCGTCGGGCTACGTTGGGTGGCGGAGCTGGAGCTAGGAGGAACAGCAGTGGACAGACGTCCCCAAGCAAGGAGGAGCAGCAGGCGGCGGAGCTCAAACAGGGAGGAGCATCCAGCAGCGGGAGGTGGTGGAGCTCGAGCAGTGGATGGACTTCGCCCTCGATTCTGAGCAGGGGATGGAGGGAGTCGATGAGATGAAAAGCATCAAGAGCTTGTTGGCCGTGCAGGGGGGAAGGAAGGAGGAGCTTCGAGCATGCGCTTGTTCAGCAGTGAGGCGCGATGGCAATTTTATCAAACCATAGCGTGAGCTTGCCTTTATACTTGTGACCGACCCGCCTGCTCCTCCCGCCAAGTGCCAAATCGAGCAGGAACCGCTCCTGCGAAACACCAATTCCCGCTCATGCGTCGGGTCCACCCCTCACCGAATCTCGCTTTGTGCTCGCCTCAGTGTCACCTCGCACCCTGACGTGAGCTTGCACGCCCGCCTCATCCCGCCTAGGTGCTGCGCCCACTTAGGTGTCGCTCATCCCCATAGGCTAGGTGTCGTGCCATCGCTGCGCGCCTACTCGCGCGGAAGCGAGTGCTGAAGTCCGCCTATTTTTCGTGGCTTAGAGTTTTGGCCCTCATCGGACCTCTGGCCCACCACCATCATTTTCTTTCGGGCCTCCTCCTCCGCCTTTTTTCGGGCCTTCTCCTCCTTCCCCCGGGCCTCTTCCTTCTTCTTTCTAGTATTGATATATCGAGCCAGTGCTTAGTTATCCTTCCTTGCATGTTGAAGTTCTTTCTCGGCTAAATCCTATTTGTTTTCTAACTTTTGAATATGAAAATGAACGTATACATTTAGTAATTATACTAAACAATTGAAATCTAGAAACAATTCATATGAGCTCACCTCTTTGACATAGGGGCATTCATCATTGTAGCCCGAGGAGGCCGAGGGGGGAGTCGTCGGTTGAAGCCTCCTCCATGCGTGTCGGAGGAAGAGAAGCCACCTCCCACATCTCCACAATAGTCATCGGATAAAGCCTCCTAGCGCAAGGGAGGAGGAGTGGTGCGGTGACGGCTATAGCTTTTCACCTCTTGGCGTGAGGGAGGAGCAGCGATGCGGCTCGAGGGAGAAGCAAACCTCTCGTAACAATTTCAGGCCTGCTTCTTCACGAGATCTAAATGCTTCTTGCTAACCATGGTTGGCCTAATGTTAAAAAAATAACGACATGCATCAGAAGCAAATTTGGAGCTCATATAACATGTACAAAAATTTAAAAGCATCAATTCTAACATGTTTAACAATTCTAATATGTATAAAACATGCCTAATGTTGAAAAACAACAACATTCTAACATGTATAAAAATGTTATGAATGTTTCCTTGAGCCTGCAGCAGAGTTTATTCTCCATAGTCAATGGATTTGTGTAATGCTATAACAAAAAAGCTAAGATAATGCACCACACCGTGTTTGGCAAATTCTAGCAAGTTCTAAACACGCTGTGTTTGACAATCAATGTTCAGTCAACACTGTTTTGAACTAAGATAATTCAGACACTTACTTGATCAATGTTCAGTCCATATTTATCAATGTCTATGGATTGATAATGTACCATTCAGTTTTCAATCACTGTCAAATGACCTACGGATTAAATTGATAATGCACCACGCGCAGCCTTGATCCTAATTAACATGCCAATAGACTAGTACTGAAATGTAACATTCTGATTGCCAAACCTAAATGACCTACGGATTAAATTGATAATGCACCATTCAGTTTTCAATCACTGTCAAATGTGACCTGCGGATTAAATTGATAATACACCGCACTGCCTTGATCCTAATTAACATGCCGGTGGTGGGAGGCATAGGGGAGGGTGGGGGGGGGGACAGAAGCTCATCGAGAAGGGCTCCCCACGGCAGCACAACCCTGCAGGAGGTCGATGGTGGCGGTAGTGAGGCACGGAGGTGCTTGTGGTGGAGGCGACAGACGGTGTTTCCCGGAGCTCCTCGCGGTGGTCAAGTGGGGCGGGGTCTTGGAGCGTAGAGCGGCGGCGGCAGTGAGGAGACCGGCAGGGACTTAGAGTTTTGGGATGAAAGTGAAACGACACGGAAGGCGGGCTAGTATTTATAGACTCAAAAATATCATAAGCGGATTTTAACTTATACCGTTGCTGATAGTTTTAGAATCCGAACCAAAGCGGTTCTAGTTTAAAACCGCTGTTGATGAAGGTATTATCAGCAGCGGTTCAAAACTAAAATCGTTACTGATAAATTAAACACTTAACGGCAATGATTCAAGTTACAAACCACTGTTAATATATGACCCAACAACGATTCAAAATAAATCGCTTCTGATAAGACATATCATATAACTGTTTTTCTAGTAGTGCTAAGATCTTCGTGTCCATGCCGCCTATGCAGTGGATGGGAGACGGCAGAATGGAATAGCCAGGGAGTACGAACATTTGTTTCCTCTTTTAGTTAGCGAGCCTCTAGACGAACTCATGCACGCAGAATTGCAGATGCAATGCAACCGTGCAAAAGCTTCCCCATGGACTACTGCACGTCACAGTGCCCGGCCGCGCTCATGACGGCCACAAGTGCCAATTACGATGCTCCTGGAATAGAAATGGTCAGGCCGGCATGATTCCTTCCTTTGTTTCTTTCCTGATTGAAACATCGCTATCTACAGTAGGGTACGTGTATATAACTGCGAAAGCATTGCTTGTCCTGATGCTAATTCAAAGCTAGGTTCGAAGCGATTTTCTTTCATCAGGACGTCGCGTCGTGGCTGGATATATCTCAACCGTGGTGGCATTGCACGACAAGAAAATCAGCGTTTATTGTCCGCGAGAATTAGTTATGACAGCTCCGACCTAAATAAGTTATTTTCACTGGCGACACCAAAGTAAATAACTTCATTTTCATCAGCTACGGAGAAGTGCACATGAAGTTGATGATACTTTTTTTATGAAAGAAGTTGATGATACTTACCACGGCGTTAGTTGCACCGATGAACATATTAACTAACAGTGATTTCATAGCTGATGAAAATAGATCATGAAGGATCGGAACAATCTTTCACCACTACCTCATTACCTTTCGGCCCCTGTCCTCGCATCAATCCATTTTGCCCCGGGCGCCATCCGCTGCTTCCTTCCCGGCCGGCACCATTCTAGCCCTAGTAGCCTCCCCTGCACCTGTCCTCATTGCCCTCCGTGATTGATTTGTAATTGTTTTGCACGCTACCTTCTTTGGATCAATATGTTTAAGAGAGTGTTTTATAATTAATTTAGAGAGTGGATTGTATTGGGTCATCATCAGCTAGTGTTTGAGTTCTGGGTATGATTTTCATGCAAAATCTATGAACCTATGCATACTAAAGAAACAATGAACTATATGTTGCTTGTTATGTCAAATATCCCTTGTTCATGTGCTCTGTTGACCTATAGAAATTAAAGTCATCCAATATCATCCATCTGTCCTCTGTCTAAATTCTGAGGTTGTGTAGCCAGTTAACAAACTGAGATCTCTCCTCTCCCTTTGATATGGACCATTGACAACAATGAGTTTCCAAGTTTGTACATTGTGAGCTGAGGTGAATGCCACTATGATGGCAAAACTTGAGGCATGGGTGAATTCTCCTTTTAGTGTTGTCTCATTCCAGCCTACTAGTGTCCCTCCTGATACCCAAAGTGAGGGGGGAGAAAACAAATTTGTTGAATCTCTTAGATGCAATCTTCTTCATGAAGGAAGAGTTGATGTTTTGCATTTTTGTTTCTTGTAAGCAGAATATTATGCATGCACTCTCTTCAATCTTGACTCTAACAACTCTATATTTATTTTCATCATTCAACACTCTAATATTCTAATTAAGGATGTTCCGGTTTCTATTTTGATTTCGCTGTGTATTTATCTGAGAAGTGTTGTGGGTTTTGATTGGTTCCTAACCTCCAGGCATAGGAAAAATGACTCTACATGGTGTATGAAATCATCCCAGTTTCTACAATGTGAGAGGAGATTGTATCCTTACTTGTCAGGTGTTCATGAGTAATACAAGTATGAATGATGGAGTTGTATGTGTGCTATGGCTTGTGGGAAGATATTGGTGGAATTGGACTGAGTCGTGAGTATGAATGATCTAATTCTACTGTATGTGTGCAATACCTAATTGAGTGATTCCGGTGTTACAACCTTCATCAGTCGGACAAGAAGAAGATGACGTAACTAACCTGTTTACGTCGGCTTTTATATGCATCAGACTGAGAAGCTGTCGATTTTAGTCAACTAATTTCATTGGCATTTATGTAAACGGCCAACACAAAAGCTATTTTCATTGGTTTTGGGCAGCAGACGCGTTAGTTGGTGCCAACTCAATATTTGCAGTGGTCAGAGTAGGGGGATGTAATAAATATCTATAATTTTGTCGGCAACCGACGCAAATATCTTCATATATTTATCAAAAGTATCACATCGGCCTCGGTATCACATCGGCC
>VSTD030000243.1:0-17653 GCA_008808055.3 Sporobolus alterniflorus | reverse complement strand
TCCAGCATGTGGTCACGCTCTGTCTTTATGAAAACCCGTTTGACCCGATTCAATCTCTCATCATCTCCATCAAAGCGTGCTGTACCAATGGCGGTTTGTGGCCATGGGCGCATCAACATTGAAGCAAGAACTGATTCCTGAACCAGGTGGAAATAAGCATTTATTAGTATAAGCAAACTATTTTGTAGTGATATAATTTGTACAACTTGATAACCCATGACTCTGAGACCACATAGCATATGGCCAAAGGGAACGACTATTATGCAAGCAAGTCTTAGGTGCAAGCGAGCTCGGTGGATTTTTTGATGGGAATCCAACCGTAGAGACATAGGGGGGGTTTTGCAAAGTTTCACAAGGTAGTGGTGGGGAGATTTAAGTGTCAAATTTTCATCTACAATTAGATTCACATCCAAAGATCTATGAGACATGTTTGCACGCTTGCACCTAAGCCTTGCTTGCATATTAGTTGTTGCCATGGCCAAATGTATTAGATGTGTTGTCCTTTTGTAGGTTCTTGTGTGCCTGTATAATCAAGCATGTAAGATGAACTGGGAAGTGTTCTCCAACCTCGACTTGTATGGTCATATGGACCATGCATGTGTTTATCTTCTTAATTCTTAATGAAAATGATCGCAGCTCTCTTGCATGTGCTAGGTAAAAAGGTATATATGTGTTTTCGTCCATTGCTATTTCAATGCTCTAGATTCTCAAGACAGATTTCAAATGATATAAATTTGTAATACCTCTTCAGGACTTTGTTGGGATAATCGACAACGCTGGAATTCTGGTCTCAAGGCAACAGTAGTTGGAGGATCATCTGGTCCTGCACCAAATGTCAACTCAATCTCCTTCTCAGGCAAAGTTGGTAAACCCTGTTACATATTAATATGCAGAGAATTTATTTAATTTTATGCAGCGCTACAAGTATGTAACCATGAAATAAAAAGTAACAGTAGGTTGGGAAAAGCCACAAATTGAGATAAGTTCAACTCATTCAATTGTTGTAGATTTGATTCAACATTCTTTGTGCTGTGCCTTGTGAAAATAGTATTTATTTTGTGTCATTCAAAAATTTCTAGCGATCCTATAAGAAAATAAAGAGAAGCTTGTAGGCATTACATCTTTCTTATCTTCATCAGTTTGGAGTCCAAATGGTAGCATTGTAGCAGCAACAAAAAATGCTTGCTTGATCTTGTCAATGAATTGATGCATCGCATGAATCACACACAACCCTCCAGTACTATGACCCATTAGAATCACCTAGAAATTTTGTTGAAACCAGTTAGCAATATTTACCAATTCATGCACATTTTTATTCTTGGTATGAAAAAAATAACATAGGTTATTCGATATGAATGCATGGACAAAATGGAGGAACTGATGCGCATATACATGCATGTACCTTCTCACCCTCCGGCAAGGCTGATATGAGGTCTATGAGTGGCTTGTTGTAGTGATGGAATGATTGGATTGTGTTGGGGTCAGTCGGGTCAACGCCAGCTCCGGCAAGGTCGATGCATGTGACGCGATAGCCGGAGCTCTCAAGGAGCCAGCGGATCTTAAACCAGCACCAGCCTCCATGACCCTCGCCATGAACAAGCACAAAGTGCTCCTTTGCCATGCCCATTTAGTTTGACCTCCTCATATCAATCTAAGTTTCCTACCAACAAATTGTATTTGTGTGGTCAATTCCAAATGTCAAACTGAGCCGATGTCCTGAGAGATTTCTGTTTTAGTAGAGGACAACAGGACATGCCTACATGTGTGGCATGCAAAATGGCTGAAAACGGCAAATGGTGCGCTTGTGGACCAGCTAATTTATCTCGTTCTATTAAAAAAATCCTTATGTACGCTTTTGGCCTTCTTGCCTGATTGATGTTTTTTTCTCCCTTTTTATTTATTGCTAACTTGCTCCATTGCTAATTGCTCATTGGCATATATTGAGACCTCAAATATAGCGCATTCTTCATTAAAAATATCTCAAATATACTGCAAGCAGAACGCATAGAACATGTGATTATTCTATTTCAGTGTGTTGTGCATTAAACAGACTACACGAGCTCTCTCGCAAGGACTCGAAGATCAGCTCCAGGAGATGCTGTAGTGCAGGGAAGAAAGGGGTACTCGGTGTCGGGTACTCGAAGATCAGCTCCACGAGAGCATCCCACCTTTTCATTCCTTAAAGCCAGGTGGCTTCTGTCTTACAACAAGCTGGCCACTGTGGACAATTTAAATAAGAAAGGGCTAAAAAAGAAAAATCAGTGCTGCTTTTGTGGAGAAAATGAGAGTATTGCTTATCTATGCTCCTTCCTGTTTCCTGGCCTCAGAGATGGTAGTTTAGCTGCTGGAAATGCATTCAGGTTCCTGTGAGTCGATTTGATGCGAGGTCGGTTGTAACTAGGTGATCTAGAGACCTGTATGAGTGTCTTTTAGGTGCTTTTGTAGTCTCTGCTCTGCTGGAGTCTTTTTGTGGTGCTGATGTGAGTGTCAGCCAGTGCTGAGTGATGTTAGGACTGTCGCGTTCAGGGACGAGGTGAATAAAGCCTGTTGTTCTAAAAAAATATATGAACAGGTTGTTACATGTCGATTACATTTGTAGTAGCAGAGGGAAGGGAAGAGAACAACTCGGCCCATGCAAGCCTTGCTAACTAAGTGTTGGCAACAACCACTTACTCATTGTATATGGAGTGTGCCTTTTTTTCTTCTTTTATTCTACTATGAAAAACCGGCATGCCATATATAGTGGAATTTGATTACTGATTTGTTGTGCATACACGGCGTAAGCAAATCCTTGATGCTGTCACAAGCTGTTGCCGTTATTTTTAGTACAATATAAATGAATATTGACTGGGTGAAGGATTGTATAGCTTCACAAAAAAAGGTCAAAAACTTATCCTGAATCATTTTGCTTTTGTCCACACTCCCCATCCCATAATTCATGCTGTTCCTGGTATATAGGGTCACCCGAAGCACGCTCGTGTGCCTCCCCATCCTCCTCCCTCTGCTTTTGACACCACCCACCGTCTTCCTGCCTCTTGTGACCAAGGTGGCACCCACCACCAGCCCCTCCCCCTCGGAATCCTTCTACACTTGGAGCTCCTCGTTGTCGCAATCGCCTCCAACAAACCCTAACCCTAACTCGACACCAGGCTCGGGCGCCGCCTCGCACCGCCCCCAGCCTCCGCCACCACCTCTCTCCATCGCCTCGCCGCCATCTCTCCGCCGCCGCTGCGCTCGAATCTGTCTTCCCGACCGCGCTGGTTAGCTTCCATTCCATTCCCTGCTCCTCCTTTGAATCCTCTACCACCCAAAGAGTATCGAATCTGAGTTGTTCTCAACCAGTTCGGCTTCCTCCCGAGCTCTGCTCTCCAGACCGCAGCAAAGAAACGAACCAGGAAAGCCAAGCCTTTTATCGGTGATCTTGAAGATTGCTAGATGGCTGACCAGTCCAATCATACAATCCATGTAATATCGACCATGTGCGTACCCAGCAAATAATAAGTTAGTAGAAATTATTATGTGCTGTGGAATTAATACGTGGCCGAGCGGAATTGAACTAAGATATTGGCTAAGGTGATATAGAAGGAATGAATGACCTCTTATGCTATGGTCCAACAAAAATTAATCAAATCTGCCTAAGAAAGAAAAGGATTTTATCCTTTTCGCCGGATTTGTCTTCAGAATTCCTTCCAGAACAGAGTGGTCCTGGATCTGCAAACGCTTCAAGATTCATTCGGCTATATGACTTGTTTTCTTAGAATGTCTCTAGGGTTAAGTAAGCAAGTAGGAACGATTTGATTCGTCGCCTTACCCGTATTTGCTGCACACTGATTAATTGAGTTCCAGAACAACCATCTCGCGCTCGGGCCCCTTCTTGTCCAGGATATCACAGTTGCATTTACTTCTTGGTGATAATCTACTATTCTGTCTGTAACAATTCGTGGTTGCATATCAACACCGTGGTTTGCATGATCAACAAACCCAGCAAGGGGTTCGACCCCTGTGTCCGGCACGTTGCCTTCAAATAAGGCAGGGGCCAAAGGCCCTATTTCTTTAAAAAAAATTGCAAGGTCATTCATAACTAAATAATTATAAATCCAGAGTTAGGATTTCGATTTATAAAAGTAAGAAACTGATGTTAAAAAGACCACAGCTTGTGTGAGCAGCTAGCTGCAAAGAATGAATACCCTCATGATATATATGCTCTGCCCACAAAACATCAGCACACACGCCTTTGGGAAGTGAAGAAGAAGATGCGCTGGGACGTGAGGCACGAGGGGAGACGTGTTCCTGAAACCGTTGGTAGTTTGGGTAGCGCTATCCAGTCAACTCCCATGACTATAATGTGGACGGACAGCCTCCGCGTGGCTCCAACAAGTCCAGAGCAGCAAAGGAAAGGAAGGCCATCACCATCGTCGTCAAACGCGTGTGCATGGAGCAAGGGATAGGACTAGAGAGATGGTTTCTGTGCCACACACCTTTCCATCCTTCGTATCTCGCGCGACACACATGCACCTCTCTGCTCACCACGAGCACTGTTTATTTCTTTATTTCAAGACGAACACACCAAAGTCGTTGTTCACAAACCTGTACCCTACCCTACTGCGGCTGTAGAAGCAATATAATCAGTAAGGGCAACCCTCCTGTTTCTGTTTCATAAAAAAAACCCCACGTATGATGAAATCATTTACTAGGAGGATAACTATGTTTCCGTTCCTGAAAATTTTTATTACTGCTACTAGGAATTTCCTCTTCCATTTTAGTTAATGGAAACAAACCAGCACGGCCCCGCACACTGAAGAATGCAGTCTTTAATTTGTCAAAAAAGTTGTAAACACCGATAAATAGACAACACCACGCAAATCCACACAAATTTTGGCTAAGTTTTGCAAACTCCAGATTGAAATAGTGTCTTGCAAATGAACAAAACAACCGATGATAAAACTCCGCTTGTATGGGTAAGACTGTCCCCACGGCATTCCAATTAAAAAGATCTTTGAGAAAATCTACCAAACTTATTTTCCACCTATACACAATTGCACCGTAGCCCTGTGAGAACGACTACAATCTGAGGCCGTCCTTAGGCTTTGGCATGACCACAAACGAGAATATTTTCTTACCCCAACCTGAAAATCCGCTCCTTAGGCTTTAGCATGACCACAAACGAGAATATTTTCTTATCCCAACCTAAAAATCCGCTCCTTCTAGGGGTCGAGCCCAGGAGCCACCTCAACCACACTAGGCTGAAGGTCGCCAATGATCGATGGATCCCTATCTGCGTCACGTGGTTCTGAGTCAATCAACATTAATTAGAGCTTGATGTCTGAATAAAGACCAAAGACCTTGCTGGCTGAGCTTACGTCATCATGCTTAGGTCACTACTCAGTACTCACTAGAGGTGTGAGCATTACATTTCTTGAGGTTTGACGTGTGTATTTGATTTTGAATGCACAACTAACAAACACAATGTTCTAAAAGCAGACAAAGCAACCTTCTCCAACTTTTGAGACCAATATTGTTGCATCCATCCTGGTAAACTTTTTTGGACTTAAAATTTTCAAAAAATGCAATCGTTTGAACTTATTGCATCAGATGTATTCTTAAAGTGAATCGATGGTGCTGTATATATCTAAATCAAAGTGGTGTTAGCAAACGTGCCAATATCCAACAAGTTACGCAACTAAGCCGCACGATACCAAAACTTTTCGGCCTCGCGTCGCCCGCTCTCGGGCGGTTCAGGGCGCCCTAACCCTAGCCGCCGCCTCTTCCAATCCATCGCTCCCCATCGCTCCACCACCGGAGATGGCCTCTGGAACAACCCGATGAGGCCACCGATGAGGGTGGCGGCGGGGCCATCTCCTCCTTCGTGCCTCGCGTTCGGTTGGGAGGGGATTCGATGGAGGGTCTGGGTGAGGCCGGGCGGCAATAGGCGGTGAATCCAGGCAGAGGCCAACGGCAGCGTCAACCTCGTGCTAGACTAGAGGACCTACGATGGGCTCAGCGTCAGCGGTGAGTCATGGGGGCTGGTCTAGCGGGTGCGGCCACCGGGCGTTGCCGGCCTCGGTTGGGTGCGAGGTCCGGGTGGAGCGGCGTGGTGGGGGCCGGCGGTGATCGGATCTGGAGGTGCCAGTGTTGGGTTGGTTGGAGTTTGGTCGAGCCGGTGCCGCTGGCGGCTTCCTAGGCTTTGGTCTCTCTGGTTCACCACCCACGCGGTTGGAAGATGTGGAGTTGAGTTGGTGGCTGTGAATCTGGTGTCTAGTGGTCGTCGTGGTGGCTGTCAATCCTCCTCCTTGGTGCAGGCACTCGTTCCATCGATAGCAGGCAGATCTGGTGGCCCCTCGGCAGAGAGGTAGTGTGAGTCTTCGACGGTGGTGGCTCCTAGAGTGGTGCTGCTGCTCCTCAGCGGGCGATGGCGTTGGTTCTTCAGTGGGGGGGGGGGGCATAGGGCCCCTTTGGTGCAGTTGTGGCGTTGGAAGCCTCTATGGTGGGGGGGGGGGTCTGACCAGCATTGTGGGCTGGCAATGGAGACCACCTTGGTCGTGGGGCAAGCTCGCGGTGACTTCGGCCTCTAGGGGGGAGGGTGAGAAGGCGTTGTGTCCTCAACGACAACGAGTCCATCCTGGCATGTTCTCTTTGGCGGTTGGTGTGTTGTTTGTAGGAGGCCTCAGCGGCGGCTATCGCCGTTCTTGTTTGAGGTATAGGTAGTTGCCTTAGTCTTCATGTCAGATGTGCACTTGTCATCTTGGTCATAGTCGATGTGTTAAGGTGATGTCTTGAGCTGGTCCTTGTGCTCCTTTGATGTCCTGCGGTTTGTGGTTGTGGTTGTACTAATCTCTCTTCTATCTTAATACAAAATGTGCAAGTCAAGATCTTGGAAAAATATCCAACAAGTTTGAGAGATGATCATCATCACATAATTTTCCTCTGGGGTAGTTATGAAACCCTAAAATTCCTTTGGGATGAATGGTGTGGTGCATTCTTTGCTTGTGATATCTCCTTTTTTCATCTTGGCATGATCATATGCTTTGTGGCCTCTCCAGTAGCATGACTACAAAATCATCTCTTGCCAATAAAAACTAGCTATTGGCCAAGGTTGGTTTGTGAAACAATAGATTTGGAGCGTTCTGCACTGGCTTTACCGATAGCTAGATGATCTCATTATATAGGCACTAGGGCTGTTAAAAAATATAGGCACTAGGGCCTTGATGTTTTACACGGAGAGAATCCGTGCACCCTGCCCAATCGGCATCAGAGAACACACTGACCATGGTGGATGAGGATGGCCGAATGAGAAGACCAGAATCAATCGTGTGCCGAAGAAACCGAAGAATACATTTTATAGCAGTGCAATGTGAAGACCGTGGGGCATGAAGATACTGGCAAACTTTGTTGATGGCATAAGCAATATCTGGTCGAGTCAACGTGAGGTATTGGAGAGCCTGAACGATACTCTAGTACTTTGTGGCATCTGCACTACTCGTGGCAAGTGGTGTGGGAACTGGTTTGCATGAAACCATGCTAGCTCGTTGAATAAGACCATTGGTATAATTTTGTTGACTTAACCAAAGGCCATCAACCGATCTCTTCACTCCAATCCCCAAGAAATAATGCAGCGGACCCAAATCTTTCAAAGCAAAGTCATGTTGCAATGAGTGAAGGGCCGAAGAGAAGGAGCTGGCAATTATAATGTGGTCAACATAGATGAGTAAAAATATAGTGATTGACCCTTTCTTGTAGTGGAAGAGTGAGATATCAGCCTTGGAAGAAGAAAAAACAAGAGTCTTGAGCTTGTCACTTAAGCGGGCATACCATGCACGCGGCACCTGTTTAAGGCCGTAGAGGGCTTTGTCAAGCTTGCAATGATAGGATGGATATTTGGGATCAATAAACCCTGGTGGTTGTTTCATATATACATCCTCCTTAAGAACACCATGGAGAAAAGCATTCTAGATATCCAACTGTTGAAGAGTCCATCCTTGAGAAACAATAAGGGAGAGAATCAACTGAATAGTGGCAGGCTTGATGACAGGACTGAATGTGTCATCGTAATCAATCCTAAGTTGTTGCTTGAATCCCTTGGCAACCAACCGCGCCTTATGGCGATCAGTAGACCCATCAGCCTCATGTTTGACCTTGTACACCCATTTACAATCAATGAGGTTTCTACGGGGTTGTGGAGGTACCAATCTCCAAGTTTCATTTCTCATCAAAGCCCCATATTCATCTTCCATAGTTGACTTCCAATGCGGAGTAGACAAGGCCTCCTACAGATTATATAACCCACCAGATGTGGCAAGATAGGCGTATCTAACAGTGCCATTAGTGAACTTCTTCGGCTTGCGGATGCCGTCTTGCAGCCTTGTTCATGGCGGAAGTGCAGCAGAGACTTCAGGAGCAGCAAGCGGAGGTGGCACAGAGAATCCTGACTGCGACCTCGGAGCAGATTTGCCTAGAGCAGAATCCCGTGGAGCGCTGGATGAATCCGGGGCCAAGACCGATCCCAAAGTTGATGCCGGGGGACCACTTAGTGGCACTATGGGGCCAGGCGACAAGGTCGGAGTAGATTCACCTGGGGTAGAAGACTACAGCGCACCAGACACGTCTAGGGCCAATGCCGATCCCGAGATTGATGCAGGGGGACCGAACTGTGTCACAGGTGTACCAGAATCTGGCCCGGGCGCATGTGCCGAAGATGCTTGTGGTTCGGTGGTGACAGGAGATTGGATCCCAGGAGCCGCACCAATGATAAGTGAGTGCGGGCCGCCGGATGTCACGCTGGGTGCGGTTGGCACATGTCCGGGTGATGCAGCATATTCAACGCCTGGAACGGACTTCGTTGGGGTGATTGCATGGGAATTTCTTAGCTGCATCTACACAGGATGATAAAAAACAAGCAACATAGGAAACAGAGAACTATCACTTGAACTAGTAACAACATCATTCCCAGGGACCAGAAGAACATCGGAGTGATAACAAGCATCAGCAGTGGAACACAGGGAGGCAAAAGGAAAACCGACTCGTCAAAAATGACATCCTAAGAGATATATATACGCCCTTTAGCGGGATCAAGGCATTTGAAATCCTTATGTAGATTACTGTAGCCAAGGAAAACACATCTAGTGGAATGGAGCTAGAGTTTGTGAGTATTGTATGGGCGCAAATTGGACCAACATGCACAACCGAACACGCAAAAACTTGTATAATCTAGAGTGGCGCCAAAGAGTCTTTGTAGGGGGGTGGCATAGGACAAGACCTTAATGGGGGTATGATTGATAAGGAAAGTGGCTGCAAGGAACACCTCATCCCAATATTTGAGCGGCATTGATGCAGGAGCAAGGAGAGCAAGGCCCATCTCCACGATATGGCGGCGCTTGTGCTCGACAGCACCATTTTGCTAATGGGTATGCGGACAAGACACAATATGTGAAATGCCATTGGCACGAAAATAGAAGTGGGGGCCCTCATACTCCCCACCCCAATCCAATTGAACCGTAATGATCTTGCACTCAAGTAAGCGTTCCACAAGCTTCTGAAATTCAAGAAAATACTTAGACACTTCATATTTATGGAGTAATAAGTAAATCTATGTAAATTTAGTATAATCATCAAAAAAGCTCACGTAATATTTCTTATTGCCAAATGAGTCTATAGTAGGACCCCGCACATCGGAGAATATAAGTTTCAAGGGTGCAGAGGAACAACTCAAAGACACTGAAAAAGGTAATTGTTGAGCCTTGGCACATGTGCATGCATCATAGATAGACTCACATGAACTATACAAACAATGCCGTGAGATGGGTGACCCAACCGACTATGCCAACGATCCACTGAAATTTTAATGACACTAAACACGAGCTTCTAGAATTTTGATGTCGATGGTGAAGGGGATAGAGGTCCCCCTTACATGGACCATGTAGCAGGCCCTTCCTCGTTTTTTGATCCTTGATCAAGAAGAAATAAGGATGAAATTCAATAAAAGTATTATTGTCAAGGGTAAAACGATGACCGGAAATAAGGTTCTTATGAGTGAAAGGAACATGAAAAACTCTATTTAGGACTAGATCACGAGAAGATGTGGAAACAATGGAGTTGCCAACACAAGTGATAGCCATACCTGATCCATTTGACACATGGATCTGATCATTCCCGTGATAAGGCTTATGCATGGTCAGTCGGTTGAGGTTGCCAATGATATGATCAGTGGTGCCAGAGTCAATGTACCACTGGTTGTCATCGCCGGAGGAAGCAGCAAGGGTCGCATTGCGCTGATCAACAGTGGCATCTTCTTGGCATCTGTACAAGCAAGTCTTGCCCAAATGACCAATCTTGAGACAGAGTTGGCATTGAGGGTGTGACGAGGAACTGTGTTGTTGGTGCCGGATGTTTTGGAGAAACCACCACGAGAGGGGCCATGATCCCAACCACGGCCACGACCATTGCCACGCGACAGCCCGTTCTGGCCATGTCCAGCAGAGAAACCACGGCCGCGGGAAGCAGCCATAGCCGACGAAGAGCCACCCGAGGAGGTATGTGTCTGCAAATTGGTGTGGTGTTCAAAACTCAAAAGTTGAGCGTACAACTCACTCGGGGTGATCGGATTAACTCGGGCCACCATGGCGGTGAAAACTGGATTGAAATCTTCATTGAGACTGGCCAGGAGATAAGCGACCAGTTCATCATCGCACAGAGGTGCGCCGGACGTCGCAAGTTCATCAGCAAAGTGGCACATCTTGGCGTAGTAATCAGAGACCGTGAGTTGGTTCTTCTTGGTGGTGGTGAGGGTGATACGCGTGTTGACGACATGTGCTCGAGTCTGTGAGGAGTAGAGGTCGGCCAACATACTCCACTTGTGTGCCACAGTAGAACACCGCGACACATGCATCAGGGTCTCCCTGGTGAGTGACAATAGAACGTAGCCCAGAACAGCTTGGTCCTGGGCCACCCACGAGGAGTAGGCGGGGTTGATCTCCTTGGAGATCGACCTGTCGACGTTCATGACGGAAATGTACTGCTCAGGCGCCTTCTCAAGCTAGGCAGCACGAACGGCTGGAAGGACTTGCGTGCGTGAGAGTGGATAGTTTGTCTTCGTCAGCTTCTCACTGATCAGAATGGATGGGATAGTGGTGGCTGGTGGCGGCGTAGATGAGAGACTTATACTGATGGCGCCAAAAAAGAATGACAATGTTGGATGATTAGAGGAGGGTAGTTTGGCTCTATAGCATGTGAAACAATAGATTTGAAGCATTCTGCGTTGGCTTTACCAGTCGCTAGATGATCTCATTATATAGGCACTAGGGCCTTGATGTTTTACACGGAGAGAAGCTACACAATTACTCAACTAACCCGAGTCGTATTTGCTGAGGGTTTGTTGTGCATCCTATCTAGATAGCTCAAGTTGTTACATGCGCTAGTAGCTTACACCCAAAGACTTCTCTAGTCTAACAAGGTTGCCGTCACCATCTCCTACCTCTAGAATCATCTTGAGAACTAGGCTCAGCTCAGTTGGAAAGACTTGCGATTGGCAAGCTGCCCACCAGAGGGTTCGATCCCTGGGATCGTCTCTGATGTGTCATAGGGGGTTATCCCCAAATACCAACGCTCTCGCAGTAAAAATCGGTTGGATGGCAGCATCCTTACTGCACCAGTACCGGTTTCGAGCGTTGGCTTCTGACTTAATTAATTCCTTGGCCGACAGTGAGTCGACATCATTTTTTTCTAGAATCATCTTGGGAAAAGCTAGGGGGCATCTTGTGAACTTTTGTAGAGGAATAATGAATTGAGTCATTACAGGAGATTGTAATAATGTTTCTTTATCATCAATGAAGCCACTCTATTTTTATATTCTCGTTGTTACAATAAGGAGAAAATAATGCATATGTGTGGTGATTTTTTGTTTTAATCTCAATATATGTTGGTCCAATCTCTTCATGAGGCTAGGAACTAGGATGATTACAGATATTCTCTACTGTATTTCAACAAATTAAAGCCATCCGTGGAAGTGATAATGTTGAACATCATGTAATGAATATGATGTGCAATTCATTTTCTTTGGACAGAAAATACTACACCACCCAATATGGTCATCGTGCAACACGACCCGCGACTACGACCATTCATCTCCCGGGGACACATGCACGGTTCCATACCGTGAAAAGGTTGCCACGTGAGAGTGTATGAACCCAAGATGTAAAGGAGGAAGAAGGTGATGGCCAGTTGAGCTGGGAGGCTGGCCTATAAATAAGTAAGCTGCGATTCAGAACAAGTAGTATATAGAGGCAAGACGCAGTAGCTAGCGAGCGAGGCATCGACACTTGGACCAAAGTTATTTTCCAAAATTTGGCACGAACTTCAACCGCTCGGCTGCCGGCGATGACGCAGCTGGGTCGGGAGCTGGAGCTCGTAGCGCAGCTGCGCGAGCTGCTCTTGCCGAATCGGAGCAGCGGTGCATGGCCGTCGTCGTCAGTTAAGGTGGAGGGCGGCGGCCTCCCGGACACCACCACTACTAGGAGGCGGCGTCTCCATGGGAGCAAGAGATTCCGAAACAATAAAGACGAGCAAGTGGGGGAATCCAACAATCGTAATTGCAGCAAAAGAAGGTATGTCCTCGATCTATTGACGATGGCTGCAAAAACTTACTGTATCTGCTGTCGTCTAACGCGGATCGCTCCAACTCGGAAAACGCTGCAGGAAGAAGCAGCAGCAGGGCACATTTCTTGTGACATCGGTGCCCGATTTCGATGGGTACCAGTGGAGGAAGTACGGCCAGAAGCAAATCGAGGGCGCCATGTACCCAAGGTACACACACGGCGATGGTGATTCAGTAATCTAGCATGTATATCAAACACACTACAGATAATAAACATTTCTTGATTCACACCCAAACGATCGAGAGTCTATAGCAAATTAATTACTGGTTGCGCGTGCTTGAGTCAGGACGAGAGTTCATAGCGCTTATTATAATGATCGATCGCGCATGCATTTTTGCATTCTCATCAACCCTGGAAACGAAGCATATATAGATTTAAAAATAAGGAAGTTGTCTCTGGTAATTAAAGACGCACGCAATTTCTTATCACCGAATCCAACATAATTCATATTCTCTCGATCGAGAGCAAGATCTAGATAGGATTGGACAGCGACGCTAGAGTGATAGGAGCATTCGTTTGGCCCCACAACAGCAAAGCAGCGCTGCACCAATCAAATGGCCTCCAGCCGTGTTACTCGTCCGTTACGCAGAAAAGGACGACCGATCGAGACAGTTTAGCTTGCAATTTTATGATGAAGCTGCCGTTGAATTCTTTGCACTGCGTAAAATAGGGGAAATTAAACTTAGGCTGCTGATCAGAGACTACTAGTAAATCTGATGATGAGTGGCACACGTGGCATTATTGCAGGAGTTACTACCGGTGCACACAGAGCGCCGAGCAAGGCTGCCCCGCTAAACGGACGGTGCAGCGCAACGACGACGACGGTATCAACAATGGCGGCGGCACTCCCAAGTACACGGTGGTGTACATGGCGGAGCACACCTGCAGGGCCAACGATTCCATGGAGCTGCCGCCGGTCATCCTCGAGACTGCCACCGTCCCGGCCGCCGCCGATGACACCAAAAGTACTGCAGGACCAGCGGAGGCGGAGGCTCGTCAGGACGCTGCTGCAGTTGACCCCGCTTCGAGTCCTGCTGCCACTACTATGCCTGTCACAACCACCGGGACTGCTCAGTCTCCGGCGACCACGGACGTCACGTGGAGCAGTACTGCTAGCAATAAAGGGCATGCCATCGTCGATGACGACTTATTGCTGTTCGACGTGGACGACAGGTGGGCCGAGATGTCGGCTCTGCTGGTCCAGGACCACTTCACGGGACCGATAAGGTCTCCGGTGCACATCGCGGCAGACAGTTGTTGGACGATTGACCAGCAGCAGTACCTCGTTAATGAGCCCACCAATCATTTCTCTGCTGATTATTCTTTCTAAGTCCTTTTTTTTGTGCGTGGGAAGTTTCTCTAATATCTAGATGAAGCAAAGTGTTGAGTTTCACAGTAGAGTAGTGTGTCAGTGTGTGTGCTGTACTCTCAATGCAACAAATTAAAGGGCAGTTGCCTCTCAATTTATAGCGCGTTAATTCATTCTTGGCGATGACACAGAACATGCCATGGGTTCTCCCACGCCACTACAGCTTAATACTCTGCAGAATTGGTACATGGATGCGTGATGGGTCAGAACTTAATATGAATGGACATATAATTCCAAAAATATATAGCTAATACAAAATTAGGCCCGGCTGATGAGAGCCCTGATCAAAATCATCCTCATGATATAAGTTGGCTAAGATCATCAGGCCCACCACCAAGTTATGACCCTTCATGCATTTCACCCTAATAATAATAATTCTAGTGAGCTTTAATTGTTCCATTGTCACCTAGTAGTCGACTGAGCGAGTACCCACGAGTTGCACGATTTCGTCGATGACATCAGCTGTGACCTCAGTCACTTGCCGTCTGCACCTAGCTTATCACTTGCTAGTCAGCTCTGATAGATGCAGCTTCGATTCTCATGGCACTAAGTGCTATGACAGTGATCTCGCTCTCGAGGACTGATAAATTTACTCCGCCTTCCTGGAGAAGCGCTTATTATCTACAAAGTACAAGGCTAGATATATACAGTACCCAACAAAATTGCATGTGATGATGTCGCTGATATGTATTATATAGCCAATCACGGGTATGTTGACTGATGAAACTAGATCACGTGCTTATTTTTGTTCCAACCTCTGAGTATGCCAAGATGGCTCAACTTCATGAACATCTGGCCTCTCTTCGAAGTTATTAACAAGGTCGTTCTGTTTTTTCTCAGCAAAATCAATTTACATTCCCCGGAACAATACCAATGCTTCAGCCATTTTAAATTCTTCAGAAGTTGGAAATTTTCCAGTTACATTTTGTAACTTTATCTTAGGATGTTGGGATGTGTGCTGCAGACCATGCAAATCGAGATTTTGCAACGTGTTTTGGGCATAAGCAGGAAAAAGTTGAAAGTCTCACCTCGGGTCAGTGTTCAATGGAATACCACGAGTGGGTAGTCATGCTTATGTTTGTGCCCATGCGTTCACACAATGAAATGGATACCCCACTGCTTTTTTTTATTTCTCATGCTTGATCGGTATAGCTCTAGCTTTCCTCTAAAAGTTTTTGCAACACTCGATTGCACTATAAGAAAAAGCTCAAGTACCGGGGCCACCAAGCTAGCGAGTCCTCGGTCCATAATCTACTGCAAAGGCTATGACTTATTCCCCAACAACGTTGGATAGACGAAATTGCATTGGTTGGTTTGAGTCAGTTACAGTAACAGTGCACCAGAACACGCTGGAAGAATACATACTCCTTTCGTCCCTAAATATTTATCACCCTTTAATTTATTTTTATACTAAAGAATGATAATCATTTGAAGACGGAGGAAGTACCTTCTATTCTCAAAGGGGCCTCACAGCGCTTGTTCAATTCCCATTTGAATGTAAAACTTGAGAGAAATGTTTAGTTATCCACATAGAATTTCCATAGAATCATCAATAATAAACTAGAAAGCAGCATTTGCATCTTGTTGCAACGAGAAATCAGCTGGTTTTGAAATGAAAATAAAGTTACCCTTAGCTTCTTAATTTAAATGCATTTGGCTTTTGTTGTAGCGTGTATTGACTGATGTGTCTAACAGCAATGTGTGCATGACAAACACTACACTACAAAACAAGCCTACGGTGATGCTGACCTTTTTTCAGCGGTGGTCGTTATCTCGAAAATTGTCACTACAATGCGCAAATGTTGACGTCAACCATCGGAAGAGGCATTCCAGCGGCGGTTCTTGTCGATGTTAGCTTCATAAGTCAGCAATTGTTGTTCTTGCTGATGTCAGCAACTGCCACTAATGGTAATCAACACCAGTGGCAGGCTGCTAAATGCCCGTGCAACCCGCCATTGCGAATAGAAAAGCCCATTAGCCTTCTACACGGGCCCGTAGGCCCATTTTCCACCCGAGAGCGCTCATTCATATAAAAGGTGGTTAGGATTTCATTCTTTCCTGCTGCCCCTCTATCATTCCTCCTTATGCACCGCACGACCCTCTCCCTCTCCTTTAGTGCGCCACACCACACGACCCCTCTCCTCTAGCACGCCACACCACCTTATTGCTGATTTTTACACTTGTAGAAAAAGTTATGAGAAACACATTCTGTTTTGGGAGTAAGATCTAATTACACTTCTAGAAAATTGTGATTGATTATCTCTGTCGCTGTTCCCCACCGGAGCTGCCTCCCCGCCGTCCGGAGCAGAGCCGAAGCGCCGCTGTGCTCTAGGCTCCCAGCCCGTGCCTGACGGCCTCCCTTTCTCCTGCCGGTGAGCCCCACTGTTTTCCTCTTTCTCAGCGCGTCCCTGCTCCTCGGGCTAGCCTGGGCATGGCCCTGGCCAAGCTCCAGCGAAGACCAGATCAGAACTAAGGTATAAGGTGCTGTTTGTTTGGGTTTTACTTTTAATTTTTTAAGAAAAGTTGACTGATGGTTAGTTGAATAGTTGTCTGTTTGATTTTAGGGGTTAATTTTTATAATATATATTTAATATTTCTGTACACAAAAACATAAAAAGTAGCTCTAGATAGCTTTTTAGGTTTATTTTTTAGAAATTTGTTTTATAACGTTTCAAAAATCAATTAAAAAATTTGTCGTTTGTTTCTGCTTTTGTCTTCTCAGCTTTTTGGTTGAAAAAATTAGCTGAGAAGCAGAAATAAACAGATACTAACTACACTTTCCATCTGTTGATTTTGAAAATTCATATAAAATAAACTACAAGTCATAAAAATATGAAATAAATTTTGTTTGAATCCATTATAACAGACCTAAATTGCCATACATTCAAATCTTCTGGATTCATGTCCTCCTACTGTACAAATTTCAGAGAATGAAAACAATGATAAATCCATATCTTCGTTTCTATTGATGGTAAATTAGTGAATTTTGGCATGCATTTTCCTCATGTCATTTTGGATGTGCCTACGAGTGGCATATTCAAATTCTGCTTCTTTTAGCAGCTGTTTCATTTTTTAGCTCTGTCATATTCAAATTTTAATCAATTATTCCTGCATGATCTAAGGCCAAAATTTGGACATGTTTCTTCACATGACATCTCTAAGCTCCACAAAAATCTACATAAATTTTGGCCTCATAAAACTAGTTCAAATAATTTTCAATCTTCTTTAAATTGCTTAAACTTCTAAAATATGGTGCATGTTCATGCTGTGTAGGACTCGCTGCTGCCATGAGCAACACGCTGTGTAGGACTCCTGCTGCCATGAGCAACACGCAGGAGGAGCAAGTCCCCATGGTGTTTGGTGGTTCACAAGCACCAAGTTTCCTGGACACTAACATTTTTCTGAGCAAAAAAAAGCTACCTCCTCATCAGGATTTTACTTTATAACAATATTTATTTATTATGACTTGTGCATTTATGTATAGGAGTTTATTAAAATTCTAGAAATATATTACTATCCTTTCCAGGTTATCCTTGATCCTATCGTGGTGGAATTACGTTAGAGTGGTCATCCTTAGTAATTTAGGATTTCAGTAGAAGTCGGATGACCGGAAACCACTCATGATAGGGTCCCTTCT
>VSTD030000242.1:0-17660 GCA_008808055.3 Sporobolus alterniflorus | reverse complement strand
GCAGTTATCTCATAGTATGTCTTGCTGTATTGATGTCATGAATTATAGGATGACGATTATTGTTATGTTATCATGATAATTACTGTATTACTTTACTTGTGACAATGACATGGGTCAACGTTGTTCTTATTTATGCATGTTCTAGTTTATAGGTGCAAACATAATATCTGGCTTAATTAAAATGGCTAAAGTAATGAAAGCTAAGGATCAACTGTTAGTCACTATGTCCTTAGCCCTGTCAAACCCTAGTGTCTTGCATGTCTAGGATTCAGCTATTTATGGCTACCTGGCGGGTCAGTCTTGCTGAGCTTTAGCTGCTCAGGTTTTGCCTTATAGATCTAACTGTATGCAGGTAGCTCTTCTCTCCCTTCTGGCAATATTGAGGGCGGCTACCAATGGGAGGTCCAGACTCAGGATGGTTGAACCCCGTACTGTTCGGTACTATAGGCGTTGACCACTGCTAAGGGTGGCATCTTAGGACAAGATGTTGCCCTTGTATCATCGAGTGTATCGCTTCTACATCTATGTTTACTTTTTCGTTGCAAAACTCTATGTATTGAAATTTGAACTAAATTTGTAATAATCTATATTTAGAGCACTTAATTATGGTTTTGTATGTGTGTACTTGTGAATTCTCACTTCACCATGAATCCTTCGACGTGATCCTGATTAACACTCGTCATTCTATGATGGGGGTGCTGCATTTGGTATTAAAGCCGTGCCGAAGTTATGTGCACGATAACAAACGTTAAAAATAACCAACAACATTTTTACAGTGAAGAACGCATTCTGCCCACATATGGACTATAGTAGCTCTTAGGTGGCAAGCTAACAATGTTTAATTTTATGCAACTACGGCAAAGATAATAGTGTGGTTTTTGGGATTGTTTCGAATTATTTTGTTGTTTATGAAGCTTATTTTGTTGTTGGTGAATTTTATTAGAACTATTAGGGCTACGAGTGCTTATTTTATTATTTATGCTTAGTATAGCCATGAGTGGGGTACCTCGGTACTAGCCCAAGGGGCATGAGTGAATGTTGCTAACTGTTGTGATCCTTCTTGTGCAAGTAAACTGACTTACGTTAGTCCGATAGAACACATTTGCGAGGGCATTTTGCCACCGACTGCGTGTAGCTTGCAATAGTGGGCTGCTCTTTTATTTTGTGAGGACATATAGGCTGTTGCAGGATAAATCATCTTAAATGCAACTTAAAATTGGAATTGTGATCTTTTCTGATAGCTTCTGCTGTCGAGCTAGAGTATCTTTTATCGTAAATTCTAATCTTCCAAAAATCATGTCTCAGATGGGATATTACTCGTACTGCACCTTTGAGGACGGCCAGCTACACATGAGGGGTTTGCACCATCACGGCTTCCCTCTATTGCTGTGGGACGCCCTTGTGCAGACTAGCTACGGGGATGAGGTTCTCGACTACTACGGGTGGCTCTTCAAGGAGCACGGTCTATAGCGTTGTGACGTCTACGTCGATATCCTGTCCCACCCCGTGTTTCCTGATGGGAGCCCGTGGTCCACGTGGGTCATCGGGAATGACATGGAGGACGCCATGGAGAAGGCTGCTCACATGGCGTTCACCGCCTTGTGCTCACAGAACATGCTTGCCATTGTGGGCGCGCCTATCTCATTATACCCTATCCAGGACCGCTCTGACCCGGAGTGGAAGACACACACGGATGAAGCGAGCAACGTCTTCCAGGATCACCAGCACAGTGGTTGGGCGTACATGGTGAGCTATGTCCAGCGCCTGTTCCAGCTGTAGCATGACACCCAATGCATCATTGCAGGACAGCGGTGCCGTCTTGGTAGATATGCCAAGAATGTAAAGTCCCTTTCCTAGGAGATCAACCGTATCGCCCAAGAGTATGGTGCCGTGCACCAACAAGTGAGAGACCTGGAGAGCCACCTCCGTGACAAGGACAAGGAGGTTTTGACTATCTATCGCCACTCTATCAAGAGCGACCAGGAGCTACTTAGGCACTGTGGTCTTCTGTGGGAGCCAAAGGAGGCCACCGCTACTAAGGCCCTTGAGCTTGAGGAGTTCTAGGCTGCGACGGTCGAGGAGAACTCACACCTACAGGAGGAAATGTAGGACTGTCAGTAGGAGGTGCAGGACCATAAGGAGCACTTAGAAGGGAAGGACGAGGAGAGGGACATAGCTATTCTGAGGTTCCTAGGTGGTAGCACCCGCCTGTGTCTATTAAGGACTGCGTCGTTTTGCCCCCGATGGCAAGCCTTGATTTGTACTGACCACTTGTCAGGTTTTATGGGGACCAGTAAACCTAGTAGCTCAGTAACTACTTTATCGAACCGTCCCTCCCTGCTTCTAGGTTGTTTGTTAGAGGGAGAATGAGGCAGCCCAGGATGACGGCTGGGCCGAGCATCGCTAGGAGCCAAGATTTCATCCCGGGAGCAGAGACCCGATTTTGACTTAGTAGGGACTTCGCAAATGGTTGTCGTACATGAGACCCCGGGGGCCACACGTACGACATGTCGATCAGGTTCTTCCCCTGTAGGGTGTACGTCGATTTGAGTCACCGTGACACTCTTATATATGAGTGGTCGCTTGGCCATTGTAGTCATCTCATAGTATGTCTTGTTGTATTGATGGCATGAATTAGAGGGTGATGATTATTGTTATGTTATCATGATAATTACTGTATTACTTTACTTGTGACATTGACATGAGTCAACATTCTGCTTATTTATGCATGTTCTAGTTTATAGGTGCGAATATAATATCTAGCTTAATTAAAATGGCTAAAATAATGAAAGTTCAGGATCAACTGCTAGTCGCTGTGTCCTTAGCCCTGTCAAACCCTAGTGCCTTGCATGTCTAGGAGTTGGCTATTTATAGCCACCTGGCGGGTCAATCTTGCTGAGCTTTAGTTGCTCAGGCTTTGCCTTGTTGATCTAGCTGTGTGCAGGTAGCTCTTCTCTCCCTTCCGATGATGCCGAGGGAGGCTACCAGTGGGAGATTTAGACTCAGGACAGTTGGACCCCGTACTTAGAGGCACCATAGGCATTGACTGCTGCTGAGGGTGGCATCTTACGACAAGATGTTGCCCTTTTATTGTCGAGTGTATCGCTTCTACATTTATGTTTACTTTTTCGCTAGAATACTCTATGTATCAAAATTTGAACTAAATTTTTAATAATCTATATTCAGAGCACTTAATTATGGTTTTGTATGTGTGTACTTAAGAATTCTCGCTTCGTTGAGAATCCTTCGATGTGATCCTGATTAACGCCTGTCATTCTACGATGGGGGTGTTACAAAGGGTTTCAGCATCATGTTGAGTTTTGGTCTAGAATGGTCTAGACCAGGTATGATGGGGCAAAGAAACACAAGTTCATACTTCATGCATGGAGGAAGGTTGTATGGAACAACAAACACGGACCAACAGGTGTAGGATGTCACGTTCTCACAGAAAGGTGTGAATCCATCAATCGCCAACCCAATGCGAATATTTCTCGCGTCCTTAGCAAGCTCTGGATCAAAGTTTTATAGAGCATTCCACACATCTCCATCTGAAAGGTGCACCATCACCTCTTTTTTATAGAAATGTTTGTGCCACTGCATGTTCTCCCACTCACCACATTTGTGCCACCACATGTGCATGGTCATTCTTTTTTAGAGAAATGTTAATTTCAATCGAGATGTAATTGGTATATAGTGAAGTTGCTTATGTGCAACCTCCATTGTCACTATTTCACTATCATCATTTATGACCTCAATGTTCCTTATTTTGCCACATTTCAAGCACTTGTTTTCCTGTGCTCCTTCCAAAAAAGCATGCAGTTATTTCAGTAGACATCAATCTTCTAATAATCCATATCGAGCCCCTTGACTAGTTTGTTGGTATGGTACATGTATTTGGGTAGCTCATTAGGCATCGGAAGGATATCCCCAATAAATTTCAAAGGCTCTTTGTAGCAATTGTTGGAGAAGAAAAACTCAGACTTAATAGCCATGAGTTGGGTCACAAAAGTGAGTAAGGTCACTTTTGTGTGTTCGTGTAACATCTCTTCCAAAGAATTTAGGAGCCTGAAGAAGTCCTCAACCTCCGTCATAGGCTGATTCTCAGTGTCTAGGTTAAAATCTGGTTGTATAGCTTCTAGCATCTCATCTATCCTATTAGTGCCCACTTGATCATTCACTTCTTGTTTTGCTGCAACTACAGTGCATTTCTCATCGGGAAACATCCCCGTTTTATAATCTAGTGTCAAACCATTCCAGCATAGGTGTTTGGTCACTTTGAGCATATCAAATAATTTCATGTTTTGACATCTATCCCATGGACACCTAATCTTACCGATAGTCAACAAAGAGAATGCAAGGACCATGCATATGTCTCAGGTCGACGTCAAGTAGAAACGACACACCACATAATGACATAGCCCCAGATATGCATGGTACATGCAATCAAACTATAGTATAATCTCCAATAAATTTAAGATTGTCCGTAGTAAAAACGTAAAGAAATGTGCATATGTAGCAAGTTGCTAGCATTGGTTAGTGTACACTCACGCTTAATAGAACACTACTCATTACTGTTAAATGTTTTGGGGGTAAGATAACATCATTTTTCTTTGTCTAATCACATTCAACTTTTTTCTACTCATCATTGTTAAATTTGCATATACAAAACCACAAATCATCACAGTTAACTTTGTCCAATCACATATCAGAATAGGGGGGTCTCCATGGAGTTGGAGCGAGTGGTGGGCAGTGCAATGCAGGTGCGGCTGTGGAGGATAGCCGAGGATGGACATGACGCGTGGGGAATGGGCATCGGAGGAGGACGAGCACGAGGGGGGAGGGGTAGGGCCGATGAGGCGAGGGCATGGTTGCCGGGACAGCGCACGATCGATCGCTATTGAAGCATCTAGGCCCTCAACTTGTATTTTGTTAGTTAATGATGACCCTTATGTTTGACTAACAAGGCTCTTTGAGGTGTTTATAGTGTTAGCCAAAATAAGGGAGAGCTTTACATGGATATGTTCAAATTGGATAGCTCAAAGCAAAGGTCTATTGATGCGGCATCTTATTTTTCTGCTTAAAAGGAGATTAGAGAAAAATGTCAGGATTGCTAGAATAGGTGTCATACTACCAACAGGGGTTGTTGATCATTTACTTGAAGCATCAATAGTTCACTCTGCTCAAAATTTACAAATCATGAGAGTTGAAGTTTTTTTAGAGAGTATACAAGGATCTAGAGTCCTAAACACTATGTGGTCTAACTACCTAGGAGGTCGGTCAAACCACCAGCCCTATGGATGCCCTAGGGTCTGATCCCCAAGGGAGGTGGTCAGACCTCCTGCCCTCTAGATGCCTTGTGATCTGACCACCAAGGAAGGTAGTCAGACAAATTGCTTTTTGGAACCCTTGTGATTTGACCGCCTAGGAGGACTATTGGGGTTCGATTGCCAGAAGCTATCGAACTCCAACGGGAAAGGAAAAGGGAACTTGAACGAGAAAGGGAAAGTGGCACTAAAAGCAAGGCAAACAGTTACAGTATAGTCCTCCCTGGGGTGCCCGTACAGGTCTATTTATAGGGGAGGTCAAGGGTCTCATTACAATGCCTTAAATGCCCTTAACCAACTACCCCACCAATAGAGTATAGAATCAGGGGGGTAATCTGGTCTATTATATTAAGACACTACTTTACAATGCTTCCAATAAGACACTGACACGTGTCGATGATGATGCAGCGGCCTTCGGATAACAGCTAGCGCATCACCTTCGACTCGCATCCTAAGCCTTTGTGCCCTCGAAAGCTTTCTCCTTGCCCATCTGCCGATGATTTCCTGCAACATAGCGGCGGTGCCAATGATTTCTTGCAAAACATAGCGGTCCCTCCCTCACATTGTGCGTTGGTGTAGCTGACTCAGAGTCCAACTTGTGGGGGTTGTTTAAGGTAGCCTTTACTCGAAGATGAAGTCTCACCCCCAATGGTAGCCCCTCAAAGGTGAGGTTCAACCCCGATGAGCTGAACCTGTGATTCCCGGTGAGCTCCCTACCGAAAGCGTCAGCCGTGCGAGTTGAGGTTGGGGCGAACCTTTCTTTGCTTCTGCTGCCATGTTTTGCAAAAAGGCTTGCACATGATATCATCTCACAACCGGTCATAGTGGATGCGCGGCGATATTTGCATGTAGACCTGCCAGTTCTAGGACATTGACCCCTTTTTAGGTGCGTAGCTCCTTCTGGTTTGGTGATATGGTACTAAATTTCTGCTTTTGCACTTGTCGAATAAAAAAAGTGTCACTCCTGCAAGTCAGGGTTGAAGTTTCGCTTGGGGCTTCATTGTTGTTGCGAAAGAGTTCATGGGTGCTGATGAGACGCCCTCTCTGGGTTAGCGCTAGGACACTTGTTTTCTATTTCTTCGTGTGTTAAAATGGAGAGCGTCGCCCCCATCTTCGCTCATTTGACAGACGGAGGTTGATAATCTTGTGTATCTTTTGATTTTTGTTTAGACGATGGTGTTTTCTACCTTCGCTGGGAGTCCAAAAATTTTAATGTGCCAATGCCTCGCATGACAGTACGCGGTAATACCCGTAGCCAATGTGAGTAGTATTACCACCTCCCGCCACATTGAACATTGGCACATAGATTCAACGGGACTGTGACGATACTCCTTTTAAGTTGTATTGTTGGTTCATGATTTCTTGATGTGGTATTAGATTTTTGCTCATATAGCCACCGAATCAAAAAAGCGTCACCCCTGCCTTCGACCATCTGATTGATGAAGGCTGGCTCTCGGTAGTCTGACAGTTCTCTCAACTTTCAGCTCGGTGAAAGCTCATTTATTTTCCTACCTGGGCCATCCTTGGATCTTGGGTCACACCCCACCCCCTTGAGTTGGGGTTGAGACAAAAGCTCTTTCACCCTTGTTGTCGTTGTTTGCAAAAGGGCTTGTGCACGATATCACTTCACAACTGGTCATGGTAATACCCCTTACCCTCATAAGGAGTATTACCACACCCGGCTGCCCAGCAATATTGCACGCAACTCTGCTCTATCTACAATGCTATCCCCTTTAAGGTGCACCGCTCGCTCTAGATTGGCGGTATGGTACTAAACTTTGTTGCCGTGCTCATCAAATTTAAAGCATCACCCCCACCTTCACTTGTCTGATTGGTGGAGGTTGACCTTCGGTGGTCTCATGAGTCTCTTTGCTTGTTAAATTGATGAAAGTTTTGCTTTTCATTCCTCAATGTGTGTGATCTGGTACCAAAACTTCTGTACTTGATGGGATGAACCTTCGGCAATCTGATGGGCTCTTCTTAACTCTCAGTTTGGCGACAATGTTTTCTGCTTTTGGCATTTTTGCAAAAAGCTCATGCATCGATGTTCTTTACAGCTGGTGATGGTAGTACCCTTCGTCGAAGCGAAGGGGACTACAACCCCAGCCATTTTGAACATCGGCACACAACCTCGACGGGGGCTATGCTAGTGTTTGTTTTAAAGTGGTACTCTGCTCCATGGACTAGCGATGTGGTACTAAATTTCTTGTTCTTGTATATGGTGAACCGAGAAGCATCACCCCTGCCTTCGACCATCTGATCAGTGGAGGTTGACCCTCGGTGATCTATTTATTCTTTCACATTGGCATCCTGGTGAAGGTGTTCCTATTTTGTCTACCTGGGCCACTATTGTTTCATGGCCCGCCTGGCCTTTTCACCTTTTTACCGATGTTTCCCCGACTGATGTGACTAGTGTGGAAAGTGGATTGGTCCGTTACTCTTTCCATAAGTGTTGTTGTCACCACATCTATAAATAGCACTAGGGTTCATGATCATTTACTCTTCCCCACACTTTCTAGAGTTTTGATTTCTACTCTGTGCTTAGTTGCTACTTTCGCTTAGTGCGCCCTACTCATGTATGGTGCGTATTAAGTTTACTGCATGCCCATGAACTCTCATTGTTTCACCTAGGTTTGCACCAATGGCTTCGGAAGATGAGCATAGGGAGTCTTCAACTGAATAGTCAGAAACATCTCTTTCTGATGAGCAGGTTGTTGTCTCAACGGAGGTTGCTTCTGCGCAAGGTGCTGGGTCTGATGGAGAAAATCCGTCTGATGACTTCAGCGACAGTGAAAATGCCTCTAACAGCGGTGGACGCGTGAAAATTCGGGTGGAGGCTGCTCTTGTCAGTGTGAGCTACTACTTCGGGCAATCGACAATGATGAAGGCCCGTGTTACATCTCTTGAAAGTTTCACCTGCTACTTTCTGAAAGGATTCACTCGTCTGCCTAGTACAGAGTCTATTCTAGATCCTCAGGAAAATGAGGCAGTTGTGTTCAAGGATTTCTTTGCTGCTGGTCTCTGTATACCTCGGCACCCGATTCTTTTGGATATTCTATGCAAATTTTAGGTGTAGTTGCATCAATTGACATCGAATGCTATCATTCAGATCGGCAAGTTTGTTTGGGTTGTTACTTCTTGTGGGGGTCATCCTACTACAGACATTTTTGCTCATCAGTACGAGCTACACTATTAGACTAAGAAGATTCATCTGGAAGGGTCTGACTACCTTCGCTGCGTAGTTTGCTTGCATAACTTTTCATCCATCTCGGTTTGGGAATCGCATGAGGCTTACCCCTGCTACGAGGAATAAATGGACTAGCGGCAGGGATGGTAATTGGTTCTACTGTCGGGTGACCTCAGAACAGACAACCAATTTTTGAGGTAAAAAAACTATTTGCTGAGCTCGAAAATGATGGAATTGAACTATTTGATGGAAGTTCCTTCTTCTTAAGGTCTGGAGGACGCTAATTTTGTGGCTTTTGTTAAGGTGACTTCTCTCATCAGGGGCCACGATGTGGTAGAAAAATTTCTTGCATGCAGCTTGTGGCCTCTTGGTGAACAGTTTGGTTTCTGGGTGGAGACAAAAGATTCTCCCTGGTCTAAGGTGATGGTGACAATGCCTTAGATCACCACCACTATTGGGGAACAGGAATCTGAGGCTAAGTTTGTGCCGCGTGTTGAGAATGCCGTGAATCTGTTGGTTGGTAACTACAATATTGTGGAGCACAAGACCTATCAGGGGCATCAACACGGGCAAATCAACCCCGACCCGAACCCATCATGTGGAAATGTAGGTCTACTGTGACGGGGATGACTCCAGCACCAAGGAAAATCTTCAGAAAAAGGGGGCATGGTAGAAGATCATCTCATTCTGGGACCCATACCTCCACTCAGGAGCTTGCTCTGGCTAAGCCCTTGAAATGTAGAATGAAATTTGCTACTAAATCTTCTAGACTTAGCCTAGTCGAGAAAGCCTCTATCGCTGGAATTGAGGTTGCCAGCAAGAAAACGTCTTCTACCTCCGCAACCAGAGGCAACGTGACTCATGCCCTGAAACATGTGTTGAACTTGTTTGACTCTGGCTTGTCATCATCTGATGATGAAACTACTCCTCCGGAGCGACCCCAGAAACATTCCCGAGAAATTCCCCTTTCTGAGGATGTAGCAAAATCATTGGCGGTGAAAGGTATTTTTGAGTGATTCCTTTTTCTATGCTCTTGTTTTGAAAACTATGACTGATCCTCTTTCGTTTTTGTATAGGTAAAATGATGCTAGCTTCATCCGCCGGTACTAGTAAAGGTTCTAGGGGCAAGGGTGTTTTCACCACTGAGTCCCCCTTGTTGTGAGAGTTATCGGCTGACGTTGAGGATGCCCTCGCTCACAAAACTAGTGCACTAGGCATTGCGCTAGCTTCGAGGCGTGGAGGGACCATTAACCATGATGTTGTTTGTGGTCTATTGACTGAATGCTTGCAGGATGTAAGTTCCGCTATTCTCACGATACCATATTTATTTGCTATGTTGCTGGGTTTTTTATTTCTCTTTGTTTCTATGCTAGGCTTTAAAATTGACCAGAGCTACCGAAACTATCATTGCCAAGGATAGTTGGGCGCTGCTCAGCAGGCATATTGTGGAGCTTGAAGAGGATAAAAATATGCTACAATGCGCTGTGGATCATAGAGTCAAAATTACAATATGCTGGTAATGAGCAACAAGAGCCTCTTGTCTGAGCACAATGAATGGAAATGCCATTGCGAAGATCTGCAGGCTGCTCTGGCAGAAGCTCATTCTAACACCAAGAAAAGAGTTGTCGATCTTGAAGCGAAGGTTAAATCTGCTAAAGCTCACGGCAAGAAATATTTGAGAGATTTCAAGGATGGGCTTCTCTGAAAGCTTGAGGAACTGCACGGGCTATATGTGGGCAATATTCAGACTATTGGTGGCTTATGCTCGCAGATGCCCATAGAGGAGCCTTTAATTGAAGATTGCCTTTGCTGGCTATCAAAGGAGATATCTGGTCTCCCTGACATGTTTAGTGGTGTGAATGAGAATTTTGCTACTACTGCAATTGAGAGAGCTCTCGCGATGGCTAGGGATTTGATTGACCTAGATGTTGTGCGAGGCGTGACCACTGAGAGTGGTGTGGATGTTTTGCCTATTGGACACAACGTACGGAGGGCTGCACGAGCAGTTTCAAAGAAATGGTGATGTTGATTTGGCTACGACTATGTGTTGGCTGCTATTCGAGCCAGGAGTTTCAAAGAAATGGCGACGTTCATTTGGCTACGACTATGTGTTGGCTGCTATCTGAGCCAATCATGAAAAGGTGATTGTTTATTTGCAATTTTCATTTTGATATGGTGATTCTTATTCTGTTATTGCTTTCCTTAGGCTACGCTGAAGGAAAAGGAGGTGTTCGAGGATGTGCCCATCGAAACTGCTCTTGGTGCCCACCCTGAAGAGGTGGTTGATGCTAAAGTCATGAAGATCATGAAAGAGAAGCAATCTGTTTCTGATGGTTTTGATGACACTGGCATTGTTCGTGATGGAGCTTCCGATGATGTTGATGAGGGGAAACGAGTAGAGGTGTGATTTTTGTGTGTGTTGTTGGGTCATGTAACATACTGCTTGTATGGATATTTTGTTGAGTTTGTTAATTTTACTTGTCGTGCGCAGGCTTCGCGACCAGTCGAGCCTGTGCAGGTTTGGTCACCATATTCTAATGTTAAAAAGCCTGAAGCTGATATGGTAGATCTTTCATCTAGTGATACTGAGGAGGCATTAGAGTTATTATCTCTAAGTCCCGCTCATGGTTATCATCCTCCGCTTTTGAACCTCGGGTCGAGTTCTGATAGCGACATGTTTGAGGATTGACCCGAGGCTAATGATATGGCTGTGAGTGTCTACGTTGCTTTGAGTTCCCATGCATCAATAGCCGATTCCCTGTGCGGTGGGCAAAAGTCTTGTGTTGGCATCTCATCTGCTTGACGATCCCGTTCACAAGCGGCTTTCTCGGTGGTAGAAAACTGTGCTGACTAACACTCCGTGGAGAAAATCTAAGACGAAGATTGATGCTGAGTGCACTCTTGTAGTGCCCACGCCGCGCGGTGAGTCGCTTTCCACCGCTGACTTTGATAAGTCTGAGTGGAAAATTATGTACCCTCTTTTTATCGAGGAGGGCCTCATTGGCCCTTCCAAATGTGTGAGCAAAAAGACGCCTGATGTTTTGTATTTGTGCCATGATTGCATTGATTTATATTTCACCCACACTATGTTGTGCGCCTTCGCATGCATGTTTGTGTTGTGTTTTACTTTCAGATGCCTTCATTATGTGTGCCTGCGTTTCCCACCTTCAAGTGGATTTTCTACCCGCCTTCATGTGCTTGTTGACCCGTTTATTATGAAATTGATGTCCCACCTTCACCCGGGCTTTCTTTTGCGTTCGGGAACTTCATACTCATTTATTCATTATCCATGGGACTGTGCGCTGGTGTGCTTGCTTATCGAATCGCTAGAATTCTATGATAGATCCGTATTTTATTTCATCAATCTTGTCGGAGCCCCTGGCCTTCTAGATATTCATTCCTTCTGGAACACTTTCGTTTATGTTTCCAAACTTTTTCTTAGCCCCTTGTCTTTTGGGGGCTTCGGTCCTTCCAAAAAAATTTATGCTTCCACAATTTAACCTAAGCCCCAAGTCTTTGGCTTCATTCCTTCAAGGACATTTCTGTGATTTTATCTGAGCCCCTAGTGTTATAGAGGTTTCGTTCCTTCTGGAATATTTTATGCTTCCATGATTTCACCTGAGCCCCTGGTGATGTGGAGGCTTCCTTCCTTCTAGAACTTTTTATGCTTCCGCGCTTGCACTTTTGTTCATCGAGTATTGTCTTATAGAGCCAGTGGGATGTCGTTGATCTCGATTTGCCCATGGCTTTAAATTGTTTGGCCTTTAGCCTGTCGAATACTAATGTAACCTTGTTAGATATTTCGATGTGCCTAGAATTTTGGACTATTTTTGGGGGAGTCAAAGCTTATATTCATGCTTTGGGTTACGAGAGCTCCGCCTCGTTAAAAACCTCACACTCTTACGGGTTTCCCTTGTGAGGAAAAGAGTACGGGCCTGATTGATGAAAATGTAAAGGTTGGGCGATGGCCTGTTTATAATTTACAGAGCCTCACGGTTACAAGGTTAATTAAATATAGAAACGACAAAGGTTGTCAGCGTTCCAAGAGTGCTCCAGCACCCTTCCTTCATTGTCTTCCAAGCCAAAAGATCATGGTCTTATTTTTTTGTTACTACGAATGGTCCGGTCCACATAGGTTCCAGTTTTCCTGAGGCTTTCATGTGTGGGCTTCGTAGCAACACTAGATCCCTAGCTTCGATGTGCTTTAGTTTGACTATCTTATCTCTCCATGCTCTTGTTTCATTTTGGTAAGATTTTAAGTTTTCAACTGCTTTCATGCGCTCTGGTTATAATAAATCTTTGGATTCAGCTTCGCTAGGACTGTACGTGGCCTCCGTCTTTGTTCTGGCGCTGCGAAGCTTGATTTCCTCTAGGGTTACTGGTTCTTCTCCATGCAGCAACTTGAAAGGGGTGAATTTCATATCTCTGCAAACAGAAGTATTGTGGCTCCATACTGCTCTCGGCAATTCTTCTGTCCATTTGCCTTTCGACTGATTCTCTAGTATCTTCTTTATGGCTATGAATATCAATGCATTCACTTTTTCCACTACTCTGTTGGACTGAGGATGATATACTGATGTGAAAGCTGCTTTGACCCCCATATGACGGCAAAAATCCTTGAATATGTGGCAGTCGAATTGCTTGATGTTGTCAACAGTTATCTCTTTTGGCACTCCAAAATGGCATATTATGTTTCACCTCTATCCATTTTGTGAAATGTTCCACTGCCACCACTGCATACTTATAGTTTCCTTGTGCTGTTGTCAATAGTCCTACTATGTCCATGCCCCATCTTTACAGCAGCCACGAAGGTGTGATGAGCTAGGACGATTGTGACGGTGTCTGAGTATCCGGTGATAACTTTTGACATGCCTAGCAGGTTTTGACGGGCTTCGATGCATCATCAATTATGGAAGGCCAATAGAAACCCTGACTGAACACTTTCACGGTGAGAGCTCTTGCTCCTATGTGAGCTTCGCGCACACCCGAATGTGTTTGGGTTAATAGCTCTTTACCTTCGTCTTTGCTCAAATAGCGAAGGGGTGGTCTTGTGACTGATGTTTTGTACAAATCATCTTAGATGATTTTATATGCTTTCACCCTCTGCTGCATTCTGGTTAAGTCTGCGCTACTGTCAGGATCGTAATGGTGTCTAAGGTATGCTATGATCAGTGCTCGCCAATCTTCTCCATGCACAATGCTTACCATTCTTGGCTCTAGCTCAACTATTTTTGTAGAGGGGTCTTTGATTGTTTGAAAGAATACATTCGATGGTAGCATCGTTTTCCTGCCTGCAGCCTTGGCCAGCTCATCCGCTTATGTGCTCTTTGCTCTTTCTATATGTTCAACTGTAAATCCCTTAAAGAAATTATCCATCCTTCGGACAGCGGCTAGGAATCTCTCTAGGCTTCCATCCCTTCCCATGCATTCCTTCACGATTTGACTTGCTATCACTTTGGAGTCTATTTTTAGAGTGCAATGCTGGACTCCCATTGCTCACAATTTGTAGAGGCCCAGTAATACTGCTTCGTACTCAGCTATGTTGTTGCTGCACTTGTCTGTCTCTACTGCGAACTACAATCACGCTGCGTATCTCAATTTTATGCCCGAAGGTGATTTTAATATTGTTGCGGCCCTTGCTCCGGAAACTCCCTAGGCTCTATCACAATATACTTGCCATGGTGTGTCAATGGCTATGCCTTCGGTATAGCTTGACAGCTCCATCCAGTCCACAATGAAATCTGCCAAGACTTGTGACTTTATGGCACTTCTCTTCTCAAAATCTATTACATGCCCCGATAGTTCCATGGCCCATTTTCCTATTCTGCTAGAGGAATCATGTTTTCCAAAAATATCATTCAATGGCTGGTTCATCAAGACCCAGACTCTGTGGGCTTTGAAATAATGTCAAAGCTTCCTTGTGCTCATGATCACAGCATAGTATATCTTTTCCATTTCCAAGTAATACTTCTTTGAGCTGGACAGAGCTTCAGAAACAAAATATATTAGGACTTGGTGCAATAATGTTTTGTCCTCGTTCAATATCTCTCTTTCTTGTATGAGGGCTACACTCACTGTAGTGTGCGTTGCTGAAACATACAGAATGAGTGGTTGATCCGACTGTGGACTTGCTAATGTTGGTAGCTTTTGTATATACTCTTTTAGTGCGTCAAAAACTTCTTATTGTTCTAACCCCACTTGAAAGTGTTGAAGCCTCTGGGTACTTTAAAGAATGATAAGCTTCGCTCTGCTATCTTCGCCACGAACCGATTTAATGTTGCTATTCTGCCTGTGAGCCTCTACACTTCCTTTCTGGACCCCAGAGGTTTCATGTGAACTATTGCATTTATCTTATCTGGGTTAGCTTTGATTCCCTCCACTGATACTAGACAGCCCAACACTTTGCCCCTGCCTACGCTAAACATGCATTTATCAGGATTATGTTTTAGCTGTGCTCTTTGCATGTTGGTGAATGTCTCAGCTAGATCTTGTAACTGGGTTTCTTTCTTCCTGCTCATAACCACTATGTCATCAACATAGGCGAAAACATTTCTTTTCATTTGGTCCTTAGGATAGCTTTCGTTATTTTGCAGAACATCGCGACAGCATTCTTAAGACCTTCGGGCATCCTAAGGTAACAGTAGGTGCCGAAAGGTGTAATGAAACTTGTCTTTTCTTTATCTTCCTTGCGGAGCCATATCTGATGGTACCCCAAGAAACAATCTAGCAATGTCATTGTTTCATAGCCTGCTGCCGATTCTACCACTTTGTCTATCCTCGTTAGCAGGGAAGCATCCTTCAGACAACATTTATTGAGGTCGGTAAAGTCTGTGCACATTCTCCACTTGCCATTCTTTTTCTTGACCATTACAACATTTGTGAGCCAACTTGGGTAATGAATCTCACATATAAACCCTACGTCCGACAGCCTCTGAACCTCTGTTTTTGCTGCTGCCACCTTTTCGTTTGACATTTTCCAAAGCCTTTGCTTCCTGGGTTTCACGGAGGGATTGACATGTAGCTTGTGCTCTATTATGTCTCTGCTTACTCCCATAAGGTCAGAGGTTTTTCACATGAACACATCATTGTTTTTGTCTAGGAAAGAAAGCAATTCAGTTTCTTTGCTTGATGCTAAGTCTTGGGAGATCATCACAGTTTTGTCTGGTAGCCTCGGGTCTAATAGAACTCTTTTGGTCTCATATTCTGGCTCTATTGACCTGCTAGCGGAGCTGCCTTCACCCTCCTTCTTAATGATGCTGCTGCCTTCTGCTTTCTCATCCTGCAGATAGTTTACATTTCTATGACCTAGAGCAAAACCATGCTCTATGTTTCTTGCATCTTTTTGATTGCCATGGACTGAAATGACCCCTAGGGTTGCAGGCACTTTTAGGCAAAGATAGAGTGAATGTAGTGCTGCCTCAAAAGTGTTGAGGAAACCTCTTCTGAAGATGGCATTGTAGGGATAAGACATGTCTACCACGTCAAAATTTATGTACTCGGTGCAAGCATTAGATGGGGTGCCAAAAGACACAGGTAGCGATATAGAGCCTACTGCTTCAATTTTCTTTCCTCTGAAGCCGTACAATGACTTTGATGCTTCCTTCAACTGTTTCTTACTAAAAACCCATTTGTTCAAAAGTGGAGAGGAATAGTATTTCTGCTTGGCTTCCATTGTCAACTAACACTTTCATAACATTCCATTTATCAATGTGTGCCATGATCACCATTGTGTCTATGTGTGGGACAGATGTGAGCTTGAGGTCAGCTTCGGTGAAAGTTGTCTGGACGTGCAACCACTTGGTTCGCACGATTGGACCCTCCACCGCTACATGATTAACTTGGCGGTAGTGCTCTCACTTTTGTCTCTTGTTTTTGAAGGTCAGGTTGGAACCTCTGATGATGGTGTGTATGGTTCCGAAGGTTGGGAAACTTGAGGCTTGTTTAGAAGAATCTTGGCTTTGCTACGGAGGTGGAGGTGGGTTATTTGGCTCTGTTTTAGGCTGGGCTGCTTGAGAGCTTGCGGTGGGATACGCTATTTCTAAGGGTATCGGAGGGTAGGTGATTGTCAGTTGAGGTGTGTGGACTTGGCTTGTGTGCGGTGTGTAGTTATATGGCTGGTAATATAGGGAGAGGTATATGTGGTAGTTGGATTGGTATTCTGGGCGAGGGTTGAAATTTTGGTATGAGGGTTGATTTGAGGAGGAAGATTGTGATGGTTGGTGCCAGTGGGATGTGTGGTTAACTTCTTTGGTTGTGCTTGATGTCAATGGTTGGCTATGCTTTTGGGTCATTTTCTTTTTGGATTCCAGAAAAATGGGACAATCTCTCATCCGATGGTCGGTGTCTCTTTCGTGGAACATGCAGTAGTGGGGCATGTCTTGTGTTCGACCCCTGCCATGACCTCGATTTGTGTAGCCACCTCTAGTTTGGCTACGATCTCGTCTTGGATCATATGTCCTTCTCTCGCTTTCTGGCCGCGGTGGCCTAAAGTTTTTCTCCCAATTTTCTGGTGGCCCTCACCCATCCGTGTCGATGGTGTGATCTTGTTTGTGAGGCATGTCGAAACTTGTTGTGCCTTCTTTACTTTTGTTGTACTTGAATGGCCTTGAGCTTTCATTCTCATTTGCAGATTTTCTCTGCTGGCCCAGCTTATGGAAATGTAGTACCTCCGCTCTGCTGAATTTGCGAAACTCATCATACGACTCTTCCAATGTTCTCGGATGCTCCCTCACTAGGTGGCTGTGGAGCTGGCCGACATGCAATGCTTTTATAGCTTGTGTTATAGCTTGCTCATCTGAGACCTCTGGGTCTTATGCCTTAAGCCGAAGGAACCTGCGAAAGAAATCTGACAATGTCTCTCTTTCGTAATGCTGGCAGGAGAAGAAATATTCTTCTGTACTAACATCTACCTAGAAACTCTGGAAGTTAACTAGGAATTTCTCCTTGAGTTGTGCCCATGATGTGATAGATCTTGGTGACAGTCTTGCATACCAATTAGTTGCTGCATTCTCAAGTGATATGATGAATGATTTGGCGAGGATTGTTTTGTCCCCACCGAATGAAGCTATTGCTGCCTCATAAGACATGAGAAACTTTCACGGATCGGATTCTCCATAGTATTTTGGTGCAGGTGCTACTCTATATTGGAG
>VSTD030000241.1:0-17678 GCA_008808055.3 Sporobolus alterniflorus | reverse complement strand
CAGAGATCATTTTCTACCAATGGTGCTGTGACACCTTATTTTGGTCCATTGGGCCATGTATCAAGTTGTATCCAATTAGGACGCATCCTAGGGTTGGAGCATGACCCAGCCTTCCTGAGGTCGTCCTCCCACACCTATAAAACCTAGCCGCCGTCATTAGAAACACTCGGATTTTGTTGATTAGATTTAGCTCTTGCTACTTCGGCTGATGATGCGCTTTTGGCTAAACTGTCCGTCTCCGATTTCAAGAACCCCAACCTTATTTTATTTTTAGCTAGTACACTTCATATTCATCTCGCAATTCAGTGCTTGTTCTACTTGTGCTTGCTAGTTCTTCGATTGCTTGCAGGACAGGTGCCCTCGTGGCTGGGTTGTCGTGCTTCACAAGATCACATCGACCATGGGAGTTGGTGTGTCAGTCGCTAAGGCGCAGCGTCCCTGGACGGTTGTAGTTGGGCTGTGAACGTTGACTCTCTTCCCCAATCGAGTTATCCTTCGTCTCCATTGAAAGATCGGGATTCAACCCTCACAGGTCTCCATCACTGTCAAGTCCGGAACAAGGCCAATCGTTAATTCTATACGTCTCTGCTTCACACACGGTAGTCAGTGGAGCCTTAGTCCAAGAAAAAGAGGTCACCAAAAATGGAAAAAGTGTGATGCAGCATTTTCTGGTGTACTTTGTGTCAAAAGTCATAACAGGCTCCAAGAGATATTAATCCGAGATGGAAAAAATTTATTATGCCATGGTGATGAGCACCAGAAAGCTTCGCCATTATTTTGAGGCCCACGTGATACAAGTCCTAACCAGAAAGCTTCACCATTATTTCAAGTCCCACATGATACAAGTCCTAACAAACCAACTCCTCAATGACATCTTCGGCAACAGAGATTTATCAGGTTGAATCAACAAATGGGCAATGGACTTGTCAAAACATGTTGTGGACTTCAAAAAAAGAAGTGCAATAAAATCGTAAGTCATAGCAGACTTCATCGCAGAGTGGATGAAGCCTAGCTCTTACACCAAGGGATCAGTCCCTGAATCACTGTGGATGATATATTGTGATGGAGACTGGGGCAATACCGGAGCAGGGGTAGCGGCCATATTGATTTCACTGTTAGGAATCAACTCAGTTACACAGCAAGACTGCAATTCACTAAGGAAACCGATAAATGCACAAACAATATCACAGAATATGAAGCCATACTGCTTGGGCTTCACAAGTTAAGAGACATTGGGGGTCCAGAGATGCATAGTGGGGACATATTCGAGGGTGGTCACAAGTCAGTTAGAAAAAGAATATATCACAAGAGAGCCAACTCTGGAAAAATATCTTGCCCTTGTAAGGAGGATGGAAAATCACTTCAAAGGCTTCACAGTGGAGCACATTGATAGAAACAAGAATGCCAAAGTTGACGATTTAGCAAAGGTCACAGCTCAAAAAACACCGCTGTCGACAGCTGTATTTTTTCAAACAATTGAAGATGCATAAGTGAAAATAGTTGAACTAGAGCACATGCTAATCAATTCCATAGAGGGTGAAGATTGGCGAGCACCTATAATGGCATACCTTCACCACTATTACAAGCCATACAATAGCAACAAGCTCATTAGAATACAGCAAAGGGCCAAAGCATATCGGATAATCAACAATGAGCTATAGAAAACCTCTGTCACAAGCCCTCTTCTTCACTGTTTAAGCAAAGCCGAAGGCAAAGAGCTATTGTCAGAAATTCTTGTAGATTCATGGATCACATAGGCGACAGAGCATTAGCGGCCAAAATCGTTCGGTAGGGCTTTCATTGGCCTACAATAATTGATGATGCCTCAAAGCTAGTGGCAACTTGTGAATCCTATCAGAAATTCTTGCACCAAAACAATGCACCAACCTAGCCTTCGCAACTCATCATGCCATCTTTGCCACTCTAGAGATAGGGAATAGGTATAGTAGACCCATTGCTCATAGCTCAGGGCAACTACATGCATGGATTGACATGAAGCACCTCACCAACATAACCTCTGCAATAATAAAGAAATTTTTCTGGCAAAACATCATCTGTCAATTCGGAGTCTCAAGAGAAATCACAGTTGATTATACAAAATAATTCAACAATGGTATGTTCAAGGAATTTTGCAGTCAGATAGGGACAAAGGTTGCCTTTGCCTTAGTTTATCATCCGTAAACCAACATCACAGTTGAGAGAGGAAACACTCTAATCTTTGAAGCAATCAAGAAAATTCTCAAAGGCGAGAAGAAAGGCAAGTGGGCTGAAGTAATGCTGAAGGCGGTATGGAAAATCATTCTCTTACGAAGCCCTCACTCAAAGAGCTCAGGAAAATTGCAACCAAAATGGGATGGATCATATGTGGTCACAGAAAATTCAAGACCAGGGTCGTATCATCTTTGTGACTCACAGGGAAGAATGCTGATGCATTCATGGAATACAGATAACCTTCGCCGCTTTTACATTTAGCAAAAGTTGTAAAATATGAAGGTCTCATGAGTTATAAATAAGCCTTCACAGTAGAATTTAGCAGCACAAATTCACAGGGGAAACTCGCAAGGGTGTGAGTTTTTTAATGGGGCGAAGCCTATGTACCCCGAGGCGATAATAAAATCTTCCTTCCCCAAAACATTAAGTATACGGGGTCAAAATAGCTAACAAAGTTATCTTATTTTTCAACAAGCATTTGACGCAAATGCAAGAGCCATGAGTGGTTGCGCACTATTAGCCCTCCGCTCATTGGCTTAGCCTTCGCACAAATGAAGTGAAGGCCTAAGCAAGTTATGCAACACACCCTTAAAAGACAAGTGGCTTGACCTTCGTTGAAAAATGAGGCTTCAATGTTTCACAAATAGGAAACACACCTTTTAAAGATAAGGGGTTTGACCTTCATTGAAAAACTAGGCTTTGGTGTTTCATAAATAGGAAACACATCCTTAAAAGAAAAAGGGTTTGACCTTCATTGAAAAATGAGGCTTCGGTATTTCACAAACAGGAAACACATACTTAAAAGAAAAGGGGCTTGACCTTCATTGAAAAACAAGGCTTCGATGTTTCACAAACAGGAAACACACCCTTAAAAGAAAAGGTGCTTGACCTTCGTTGAAAAACAAGGCTTTGGTGTTTCACAAACAGGAAACACACTCTTAAAAGAAAAGGGGCTTGACCTTCATTGAAAAACAAGGCTTCAGTGTTTCACAAATAGGTAACACACCCTTAAAAGAAAAAGGGCTTGACTTTCATTGAAAAATGAGGCTTTGGTGTTTCACAAACAACAAACACGCCCTTAAAAGAAAATGGGTTTGACCTTCGTTGAAAAACGAGACTTCAGTGTTTCACAACCAGGAAACACACCCTTAAAAGAAAATGGGCTTGACCTTCATTAAAAAACGAGGCTTTGGTGTTTCACAAATAGGAAACACACCCTTGAAAGAAAAGGGGCGACCTTCATTGAAAAATAAGGCTTCAGTGTTTCACAAACAGGAAATACACCATTAAAAGAATAGGGGTTCGATCTTCATTGAAAAGCGAGGCTTTCATGTTGAAAAACGAAAGCTGAAATCAGCTACTGCAATTTGCACAAAAGCTACAGCACACATGAATGTAATAAAGTCATAAAAATAATGTTGTGCATGAAGGTGAGTCACAGAAGAGTCGCTCCAAGGTGACAACAAGCTACGAAGTCAAGCATAAGAAAAATGAAAGCTTTGACATTTTACACATAAGGCACCCCACAAACACGGGCCCAAACCTTCATCTAAAAGCAATTCCACTACAAGTACTAAACCCTAAAGGTGCTCAACAAGAGTTGAAATTAACTGCTACAATTCACCTTCAGGCGAAATGGCACACAAAGGGAAGTTCCAAAGACTAGGACAAAAAATTCTCTGTCAATCATTACAATCCATACGAAGGCGAGGACAAGAAATTCGCTTGAAGGCAGCGCAAAGCCACAGAATCAGAGAGACAAAAGAATGATAACATTTTTAATCACTGTCAACATTTACAGCATCCATCTTTACAATTACCCCCATAGCTAAAAATTGTTCAAGTATAATCTGTCATTAATCAACCTCCATTCCAGTTGAAGGGGAGTACCAACCCTCGAGGAATGAATTCCTAACCCGAGGCAGAAGATCTCTAGAGGTTTCCGCCTCAGAATCTAATAAGATTTTCCTAGCTTTATCCTTAGCGGAGGCCCTACTATGACTTTTACTTGATGTTGAACCCCATCGCAAAGCCCGCTAGGAAGTAGTTGTATGGCGCCGAGCTCCACCCCGGGAAGAGCCTTCACGCGCAACCTCTTTCCCTTTCTTCACTCTATTTCCGCTCATGGATAGGTGACCTGAAGAAGCCTCCAAATGACCGCGATTTCTGGCCGTTAAATAGTCTTCGCTTCTAACATTCTCAGCAGCAGCACTAGCTTAAGGCCAATGAGTGTCGATGCTTGCACTCGATGATCCATCCAGTGCAACTCCTCCACCCGCATTGTGAGCGGAGCCAGCCTTCGAAGACAATAGAGATAATTCATAGGAACTACTAGAATAAACATTAATAACATCCCCACTAAGGGTGTTCAGAATATCAACATCTGAAACCCACGCAGGTCCTGAGCTGCACGGAGCCTGTGTAGGTCAAATGTAGAATTTAAATTACAAAACTCAATTGTTCAAGACATCACAAAAACACGCCACACACACACACGTCTTGATCATCATCACCAGCAACATCTTTGGCATTGTCGTCGCCTATAAGCTCCTGCGCAGCCTTAGTAGACGGGATTTCAACTTCAGGATGGTCAGCATGCGCTTGAGTACCTTCACCTTGATCCCCTCCTCTAGCAGCATCATCGGCCTCCGACTGCAAAAGAAAATCGCAACAGTCAGAAACATCACAAAAATAATGCTAGAAAACTAAGAACTGAAGCATACCAAGTCAGTTTCAATCCTTCGTCGCCATGAACCCTCCGGGAGACCGTGGTGAGTGCACCATTTGCGCACAAGTTGCCCGTTGATCTTCTGCACCTCCGCTGGGATTTCCTCTAGCACTGAAGCCTCACTCGAAATTGCCAACGAATTCAGCATTGGCAAGTGCTCGCAACCGAAGTCATGGAGCATCCTTGGCACTCCCACAAGTGCAAGAGCAACCAAGAGATTTCACCTCTTCTTGGAACCACTTCACAAGATCCCTTATAGCAGCACCCTTCACCGGATAGGGTAGGCATTGAGCACCCAAACCGTCCAGCATAGCTTCCAGCTCATAGCGAATATCTCGGAGGCCTTGTCAAAAATGCACGCGATAACTCCTGAAGTCCTCTCCAATCTTATTTACTCGTGTCTGGCAACATTGTTATATCTCAGCCTTCTCCTACTGCCAGGCCTCCGCCTTATTTTCTAAATCTTTATATTTTTGGTTGAGTTGGCGATAGCCGACTGTCAAAGATTCCTTTTGGAGCTCCAGCTCTTGGACTTTGTCATTAGACTGGTCAAGCTCTGTCTTCAACTCAGCATTAGCTCTTTCCAGCTCGGCGATACACCTCTCCTGTGCAGCCTCCAAGGATCTCTTGGTCGCCAAGTCTTTTGACAGGGCAAGAGCCTATGGGAAAAATAAACGTCAGGAACGAAATATCAATAATTGTCCAAAACCAAAATCAAGCCTCCGCATGAACTTACATGTTCAATATAATTAATAAGTTCCTTGTGTTCCTCCAGCGAGGGCTTCACCGAATCAATCAAAGCGGAGCCTGATCACGTGGAATGAGACCTTCGTCGTCTGCATCAAACATTGTTGTAATTAGAAAATTTAGCAGCAGATAAAAACAATAACACAATAAGGTCAAGGACTAACTGGCGGGGGCGTGGGCCTAAGGCCAAGAAGCTCCAGCGCTAACCATGATAGAGAAATCAGCTGGGTTAACAGGTAAACATGGAGCATCCTCGGAGAACGGATCCGGGTCACAGGGTGAAGACTCGCGTGACTCCGAAGATGATGACACCCCTAACATAGAGATTAATGTCACTCGAACGGCTGTACCGAGTGCCGAAGCCTTCATTGTGGGAACCGTCGAGGCACGAGATGTTGACACCCCAACATCACCAGGACCTGAAGCTGGCTTGGTCAATGATGCAAGGGCAAATTTCCTCGTCCTCTTCACCAAAGCAAGCTTAATGTCTGAGGGCCATTTTGAGCCCGACTTAGCTAGATTGGTCTTTTTCTTTGCTGCAACCTTGGCCCTCTTTCTAGCAGCCTCGGCACTAGCTTCAGTGCTAGGCTACGGACGCGAAGCATACTCAATCCCATCCTTCTCAAAATCTTGATTCAGGTGGCCGCCGTTGGGCAGCGACTTGACGCAGGTATCGTGCTCTGCACGACTGTATCTCCCCATGATGTTCTCCACTTCCAATTCCACCTTTGCCAGAAGTTGGGTGTCGCTCTCCCTTCAGCCCTGGTGGTGTGGAAGTCTAGGAATGGAACCACCAGCTTCGACATCGGGGTCCCGCCATCGACTATTTCTTTGAAGCCAAAATTAGCCGAAACGGGGTGCATGCCATAGGCCAGGAGTTCCTCCACAGTGTTGCGGCCTCTGATCATGCTAGTTGCCCCAACGAAGGCAACATCATTGGCATCTGTATCGGGGCAAGCGATCGGGGGCTCCATCACATAGTCCAAAGCGCTCATATGAGAGCGCAGAGCATAAACACTTTCCCCCTTGAGGGCTCCGGTCAATAGGGACTTTCCAATAAAACTAGACTCTCTTCCATCCTAACGACCACTTGTTCTTGACGACGATAGTTATAAGCTTCACCCCGCTGCTCTTGTAGCGTTTTGCATGAAAATTAAAGCACCCAAACTGCAGATCCAAAACAGCTTTTCTAACCTCTACCATCTTTGGCTGATAATGTAACTCATATCTTTTTGCGAAGGCATCGGTTGTCAGAACGCCTCTGAAGCTACCCACCGCCCAAAGGTATTTCGACAGCTTCGCAATGGCGTTGGGTGTTAGTTGATGAAGTTGTGCCTGAAACTTTAGTAGAATTTCAGTGAGGGCAGGGTGTGTTGGCATCCCAAGCCCGGCAGTAAAAAATTCTTCAAAGATGATGACTTTGTTATCCCTTGGCTCTGAAACAGTTTCCTCTCCAGGAGCGATGGAACAGGGACACATGTCGGCTCTAGATTGGCTCGACATGAAAATAATTGTAAATCATGAATGACTGTAATGATTGTGACCTTGTACTCAGCATGATTCACAGGGCAGTTAGGGGCTATTTGAACAACGTAAACCGACCCCCTAACTGCCTTATAACTAGACCCCCTTGAGATCTCTAAGGGGGCGGTGAATACACTGATTACCCGTTACATGTGTCTTGTCTTCACTCTTTGGCACCTTTGCATTTTTTACACCTCTGCATCCATTCTCATTTCCACTGTGTGGAGCTTTCCGACTTGAATCCCAACATTTTTCCATCTTTTTCCTCCTGCTTTACAGGTTCGCTCCAGCTGGTTTCTTATGGTTTTCTCCAGTGTTTGATAGCTGCCTGCTCCCAGGGCCACAGACTAAAAGGCGCCATCGCTGGCTGACCAGCTTGGTCTAGCACTTTAATATATAGAAATTTCTGGATATGATTTCTAAGACACTGTTGCCGAATGAATTATGTTAATGCGTACAAATGAGATCTTGCTTCAAGTATAAAATACTGATATTTTTTTATACTGCTATGTTAATATGCTGTTTGCATGTTTTTTGTGCATGGTAACGAAAAATGTCTGGAGAATGCTTATAAAAGTTCTGCATAGGTTGTGGCATGATCATATTAGCTCCGTGTTAGAAATTTACTCCAGTTAATTAGCTTATTATGGTTTTTGATGCTGCTTTATTGTTCCACATGTACTTGGTTAAGCTATTATTTTCGACAGGTGCTTGATTCTTGTACTTTGTACGTCTGGTTTGTTAAGCAGTTTGCCTCAACTAATTATGTTAACAATTACAGATATGACAGTTTACTTGAAGTATGAAATGCTGTTTTCCTATTTTTTCACATATGCTGTTTTCATGGTTCTTTGTGCATTGTTTTCAGCATAGTCAAATTGGTTTATCTATTCTGTTTTTCTGCTTCTCGAAAAAGCTGTTCTTCTTTCTCGCGGTAAATACCTACAATGATTTCCATCCGCTGTCCACATACCAAAAGACCATGCGATGTTGTAGCTTCCGTTCCATCCGTATATGCATCACATTTCCATGTTATCACATTCTTTCATTTATCCGTAAATTAGGAATTAAAATCTATTGACTGTTCTTCTGTGAAGTCTGCCGCTAATTTGTCATGGATAGCGGCCGTAGCCAGCTACGTCTCCAGCTTTGATATATAGAAACGTGCCACTGTTTCATCCTGTTTCTTCTGAAGTTCATATATGAGACTGCTGACATATCACAGGAAGGTTGTAGGTGTACCTTGATCTCATTGTTCAGGCCACATTTCATGCTTTGGCAATAGTTAAGATACCATTTCTGGAATCACCCCTTATAACATTAAAGAAACATGTCATGGCTTCGAAGCATTTCTTGAAGGTTGTGAGGATGGTTCTAGAAATGAGATCTATGAATGTTCCCATTTCCTGCTTCCATCTTTTTTTTGTTTCTCTTTCCTACATGGTAATAGGTTTGCTCTGTGTAACACCCCCATCGTAAAATGATGGATTGTTATCCAGAATTATGTTGAAGGATTCTTGATGAAGAAAGAATACACAAGTACGCACATATAAATCATAAATTGAGTGCTCTGAATATATTTTTTTTTACAAATCTGTTGGTTCAAATTTCGATATATAGAGTTTTTACAGTGGAAATGTACATGTAGAGACACACTTGATGATACAAGGATACCACCTTACCCTAAGATGCCACTCTCAGAAGTGGTCAACGCATATGACGCCTTCCAGTACGGGGTTCAACCGTTCAGAGTCTGTACTTCTCACTAGTAGCTACCTTCGGCATCATAAAGAGGGAGAGTAGAACTATCTGCACACAGTTAGTATAATAAGCCAAAGCCTGAGCAACTAAAGCTCAGTAAGACTGACCCGTCAATGTGACCATAAATAATCGATTCCTAGACATGCATGTCATTAAGGTTTGATAGACTAAGAACACCACGACTAGTAGTTGATCCTTATTTTCATTATTTTAGCCATTTTAATTAATCCAAGTATTAGGTTTGCACCTATAAGCTACAACATGCATAAAGCAAGCACCAACAAGGTAATTAACATCATTAATAAAGTAATCTAGCAATAACCATGATAATCATAACCGTAACTATCCTCTAATCCATCGATCAAATACAACAAGACACACTATGAGATGACAACAACGAGCAAGCGGCCACTCATATCCGAGAGTGTCACAGCGATTCGAATTGGTGTACACTATGCAGGAGAAGAACCTAACCAACACGTCGTAGGCGTGGCCCCTCGGGTCTCACATATGACAACCTTCCATGAAGTCCCTACTAAATCAAAATCGGGTCCCTACTCTCGGGATAAAGTCTTGGTTTCAGTGATCATCCAGCCCGGCTGTCATCCTGGGCTTCCTCATTCTCCCTCTACTAAACCACCTCAAAGCAAGGAGGGATGGTTCAACAAAGCAGTTACTAAGTTACTCGGTTTACCGGGCCCCATAAAACCTGACATGCAGTTAGTACAAATCAAAGCTTACCCACCGGGGCTAAAATGATGCGGTCCTTAATCCACACAGGCAGAGGCTACCACCTTGGAACCTTGAAATAACCACAACCCGCTCTCCACCATTCCCTTCTGAGTGCTCCACTTTTCCCTATTTGCCCTGCCTGGTCACACCAACAAATATGAACATAAACCTCTACTCATCACATCCATCATAACCTTCTAGTGCATCAAAGAGAGGTCCTACATGCGAGTGGGACCTACCTCTCATCTTCTACTATGGCTATCAACTAAGATAGCACATCTAGTCGAATAAACGGTAATACATCTACAACTAGGATAATCTACTGAAGGGTACTATCATGCAACCTATCACATCATCAAACAAGAACCCTATACGTAGTGCACGACCAACATATGCATAGATAATATAAAGCAAGCCTCAAATTGCATTCTATAGGTACTATATGCACTGGGCTTGCCTTGCTCAAAGGAAAAAGTTAGAATCTGTGGCGCTTCATGAGGTTGTCCCCCAAGCTCCTTTGGAATGGCCTCCTTCTCTTGTGGCAAGACGCCAATGACGATGGGCCTACATGCGATGACATGTGCATTTTATTAATTAAATGGTTTCGATGAAATAAACTTGTTCAAGTCAATACTATTGTTTAGTTTGATATTTTTCATGGATAGAGCTTGAATTTATGAATCCAATAGTATTGATTTCATGAAGTTTGGAGCAATATTCAAATAGATATGAATTTTTGAAGTTTGATCTTGAATCAAATTGAAACTGAAAAGGAAAAAGGATTTTCATTGCCAATGGGCCGAATCTCACGGGCGGCCCAGTTCGTGCAGGCGAACGTGGCCTACCTGGGCCCGGCTAAATGGGTGAGCTGGCCTGGTGCATAGCGGCGCGTGGCCTGGCCTGGGATAGCCCAACACGGTGCTGGGTCAGCCCACGGGGCACGGCATGGCCACGTGCGGCCTTGTGCAGCCAAAACGCTATGAGCCCGCTTGAGCATAGTTAGTTCTTTGTGGGTCTCTGTCTGACATAGTGGAACAATTTTCACTAGGTTCAGTCGAGAGTAGGGATGTAACACCCAGTGTTACGGTTGGCCTAATCACCTTCATTAAGGCCATAATCAAGGAACACATCCATTGATTAATCCCATTTCTAAGTAAGACAAAGTCAAAATCCAAACGAATTCGAATCAAATTCATGAAGCAAATCAAGAAAACTCACAAATTTGAAATTCCAAATTATTTTCATTCCTTGATCTATCAACCAAGTGCAATCAGGAGCTCCTTGTCTAAAATTCACCAATCCATGAAAATTTCAATCAAATTCAATCGAATTCTATTGAATTTCAAACCCTAGAGATTTCTTAATTTTTTTATTCAAATTCAATCCCGAATTTTGAAACATTCCAATAAGGAAACTTGTTCCTTATTTAATTATCTACAAATCCATATTTTATTTGAAATTTTTGGAGCACGGGAAGTCCACCTTTTGATCAAATCAACTCAAACCCATTTGAAATTTTTGAATAAATTGGAGATTACATTGTTCATCTCGGGCCGGCCCACCTACTGGACCCCCTAGCGTGACCTCCCCTATTTGTGCCACGCCACCCAACCACCACCTGCCTCCGCCGGTGGCGCGCCACTGCTGACTGGGGCCCCCACTCCTCACTGCACGCATGTCGGCCGGACCCCCCCTTTCCCTCCATGTGGTGCCGCGACCGAGACCACTCCCCCTCTCCATCTTTTCCTTTCTCTGATCAGCATAAAAAGAATTGCCGTCGGCACCCTCCACCTTCCCCCACTTCTTATCGCCCACACCCGGCCTACTATCTACACCACCGGTCCCATACTGGTGACCCCATTTTTAAACTTCCCGGCATCAGAGCTCTGTCCCCGTTACTGAATGTTGGGTCACTGTCGCCACCTTTTCCCCTTCACAGTGAGAGCCGCTATCAAGTCCTCTAGCATCGGGTCAAGCCGCTCCTCACCATTTCCCCTTCTCCCTTATGCTGCAAGAGCTCACAGCCGGCCACCACGCGCCCCCTCCGCAGCGGAACACCACCTTCCATCACCAGTTCTGCCACCTCATCGATGACCTGCCCCCATGGTGAGCTCCTGGCCCCGCAAGCATGCTCGACAGTTTACCCTTCCGACCCCAGTGCTCACGTAGCGCTGGATGGTGCGTTCGCCACGAGTCACGCCACCACCACTGCCCCGGGCGCGGTGACCGGCCAGGGCGTGCCCACATGCTGCGTGCCGGGCATGGGCCCGTGGGCCATTTTTGACCGTGGGCCAAATGTCAGCCTACTACTGTTGCTTGGTTTTTCTTTTACTGAAATCCTTTATTCAATTAAATCTCCAGAAAATAGTATAAACTTCTAAAATTCATAATAAATAAAATAAAGCTCAGAAAAATACCAAATAGATTTTATTGGAATCCTCTTGAGTATATCTATGCAATAGGCATGACCAAATAATTATTTGTGCATTATTTCGTTGCATAAAATTCCAAGAACCCAAATCTTGTAGAAATTAATTACAAAAATCTATGCACAATTATTTCTCCAATCTATGCATACATGTGCACATTATGTTCAGTAGAATGTACACAATTGCCCATATTTAATTCGTGCTCTGGATAATTTCTATGATTTAATTTCTGTTCCTATAGTAATTAAATAGTAGTAAATTGAATATACTTAGGAAAATATTCATTCTTGGTATAATGCTTCCTTGTGATGTGTAGAAACTGCACAAAACCAGAGAGCATATTTAGATTCATAAAATGCATGCTATTAATTTTTCTAATGCTTAGTTAAATAGTTAATAACTAGAAAAGATAGGGGTAATTTGGTAAAATACCTTATAAGGGTTAATATGCTTAGGTTGCTCCAGATTAATGCATTATATTGCACTATGCACCTCATGCACTGTACCAAGTTATGTTCGACTCATTTATACTCATATACGCTAGATTTCGCTCTCGTGGAGCGGGAGTCAGAAATTCAAGAGAAGTAAAATTTGGGTGAGTACGGTGGTCCACAAGCGATAAGTTGCATGTGTACTAACCTAGCTTTGGATCAAGGCAAGCCTCGATGCATCCCACCAATATTCCTTTGATTCCTCTTTTTAATCACTATCTTTATGATATGCTTGAGTGTGCATTAAGTATAGGAATTGTGATGGTACCGTAGTTGCATCTTGGTTATCTTTCTGAATTGTTCTTGACAACCCCTTTAGTAGTTATAAGCCATTAGCAATGGCTAGGCATAGTTGTAGGGTTCGGTAGAGATCGAGTGGTATGGAGGCCACTCGGCGGATAGGTGCATTATTCTTAATTGCTAAAGGTTTATGTTGAGTTTGGTTAACCTGAGACCGAGCGGGGCCCTTAGGTGGAAAGTGGAGACCATCGATTGGGAAGGTCAGGGAGTGTGATATGGAAAGCCGGCACCTCCAAGGTTATAGCCCCCGCCTATATTGGTTAAGGACCGATGGGTTGGCCCCGCGAGTAAGCATTGAATGTATCGATCACATGCTGGTATATGGGCCCAGTAAGCTAATGTAGCTGTGCAACCACTTGGCCGAAACCTCTCTCCCCTACTCCATGGCTATCGTGAGGGAGGAAGAATGAGGTGACCCAAGACTATGACCAGGCCAATATGTCTTTGGTTGCCAAGACTTCTTCTGGGTGTAGGGGTCTGTTTTGACCTCGTGGGGACTAGTGAAAGGTTGCTATATGTGGACCACATGAGATGTATGGCTGGGGACCATGTGCAGATCAAGCGTGGAAAGCGTGTGGCGTGTTGATCGAGTTTCCCCCTACAGGGTGTACATCGATTCGAATCGCCGTGACTCTCGGATATGAGTATCACTTGTTTGTGGTAGTCATAACGTAGGTAACTTAATGAACGTAATGAATTATGTTTATGCTTTGCTTTAAGTACTTGTATTGCTACCTCTTGTTTAGCTTAGCTCAGGGTTACCTTGCTTAAAGTTTAATTAACGTAGCTTTATGTTGAAGTATAATTTAACTAGACTAGATGCTAAAACTTGAAAGTAAGGATCTACTCTTAGCGTGGGTTTGGCATAGTTACAGAGCTTATCCCTTTAAGCCTTGCATACTAGGAGTCGACTATTTATGACCATGTTGATGGGTCAGTCTTGCTGAGCTTTAGTTGCTCAGGCTTTGCCTTGATGTTTTTTTGCAGGTGTGTCCTCTCTCTCTCCCTCCTGATGTGAGCCGTTTCTGAGGTCGGCATCTCTAGGGCAAGGTGATATTCTTGATCGACGAGTGGTCGCTTCTGCAAATCTCTTTTATTCATAATCTTCCGCTCAAACTCTGTAATCGAATTCAAAACTCAAATTGTAATAAAGTTTAACTTTTAAAGCATTTCATATATTTAATTCTTGTATGTGATGTATTATGCGTTATTACTTCAGTAATGACACACCGTAATGATCCCGATTAGGACTGACCATCCTTGCTTAAGGGTGGGATGTCACAGCTGGTATCAGAGCATTACGAGTGTAATACATCACGCCTGACCCTATTTTTGAAAACTGTGGTGAGGATGAGCTTAGATGCACATATAAGGACTATAGTAGTCTTGACAGGTGGCAAGCTAACAGGGTTTTACTTTCTGCCTTTACTTTATGCAATTTACTTTTCTGTAACGATGCACCTACGACAAGGTAAGAAGGTAAGTATCCTTCCAACGGGTGATGTGAATCCCGGACCCGTCCCCTCAAGATGAGGCTTTCTTGAGGACAGTCCCTATCGTGTGGTAGGGGCTGCATGTTTATCGTGCTACTGGCCATGATCGTGAACCTTGGGTGTGGGGACCTAGGAATATCTTGTGGTCTCTTCCATATGACGTGAATACGCTCTTGTAGCATATGCAGCGTTGTTCATGCAACGTTAAACGCATGGGTGCCACTTGGGGATAAGTGGTGATGTGTGTGTATATATGTATAATGTGCTCTTCTGTAGGTACGCTAACCATGTTTCATATGTCGTAATCATTAGAACTATCCATGGGGAAGAGTGCAAATTACCACCGATAGTGCGTACACCACCTATATGTGGCAAAAGCTTTTCTTTTGGTGATGAACAGATAGGATCGATATGATGTCATGGTATTGCATTCTCATGCTGCATCTTAACTAAGATGAAAACTTTAACTTAAATCAAATTACAATCATAAGAAACTAAAAATAGTTAAGTTGTCCCATTTTTCCTTCCTAGCTTCCACGGCATAGAATTTCTTCATCGGATATCAAAATCTAGAGCAATACCCCTTCTTGGAAAGGTAGGGAATTTCCCAACATTTGTGGCATTTGTAGTTTCCTCGGTTTCCGTCGGGATGAAGACTCAACGCCGAATATGTCAGTTCATGGTAATCTATCCAAAAAGCTGAAATTTCCAGCCTCACCTCCCTGACTTCCTGAGATCGTTAGTTTTGGACCATTTGTCGGATGAGGGCGTGATAATACTTGTTGGAAAGGTATTGCAATCATTTACAACTTTTGTCTGATGCATTTTCCCCAAACCTGAACCGTTTGAGGTCAGCACCGAGTTTAGCGATGACCGCTTGTTCAGGACAGATTCTGTCCGAAAGGGGCAAAACTGAACTGAAAATGTTGCTGCTTGAATTCAGCCCTAGTACGAAAGGATCATAAGCCGTACTTCATTTCTGACCAAATCATTCCCATAGCTCAGTTTGGATCTAATTTCTATCTTACTCTGATGCCAAATCTGTTTCCAGCTTTCTGCTGAAACCCGCGCTTCTTAACCCAGTAACTCATGTGAGGATGCATCGGAAAGCTGAGAACGTTGTCCACAATGTCATTATTGGAAGTTTCCTGAGATTGTATTGGATTTGGGTCAAAAGTTCAGGTTTCTCAGATTGCTCAATTTTGCTTAGCACAGAAATTCCAGCAGTCCGATCAACTTCAAAATTACATAACTCCTAAAGCGTTAATCATATCAGGGCGTCCAAATAACCATTGGAAATATGAGAAAGTATTCTATAACTCTTGTAATTATATGTTGTTCAGATTCCTGCCACAATAGCACCAGAATTGAATTTTCTGACTGCTGCTCACAATCAATCCAGATTTGACATCGGTGTCAGAAACTTTTGCTTTGAAGTTTTCTTGGTGGATTCAAGGATGGCCACCTGTCGTGGTGTTTCAAAAACATGATGGGATGTGTATATTGTATCCGTGACTGCTGCCTTCATAGGATGGTGTCGATCCACCGCACGAACGCGTAGGGTCCATTTTTCTTCAATAGCTGTGCTCCTAGGCTTCTCTCGTTATCTACTCTTGAATCCATTCATATAACTGAGCACTTGATCAAGTGCTTGCGCAAAGTTGTCCTTTTATGGCCGATTTCTTTTCCTTGGAGCTCTGAATGGAAATTTTCAACCCTACCACATGAATTTTCTTCTTCGAAGGAATTGTTGGAGTAACCCCATTAGACCCTATCTTGATACCTCTCATTCAGAGCCTTGGTGATTTGTTGCTTGAGCGAGTCCTTCCGATGTTGTTTTGTGATATAGTGCATTCTTGCTCGACTCACTAAAACTTGACGGCATTGCACCATCTCATTCTTGCATTGCACCATACCATATACATCATGAATGGACCATCACCTAAACATCGACTCACCAATGCATTTCAACCTTGAGCAAGAGTATAGATATCCAATACCACCTTGAATGTGCCTTGATGATGTCATGCCCTAAAATTTGTAAAATTTAAAAACTATTATCTTAAATACAAAATTTGGCCAAAGTTGTTGCATTCTTGCTGCCCTGCATTATTCTTGTAATGTTCAGTGTTTTAGTTTTTGATTCCGTTTAGAAATCATTTGAATTTGAATCAAAATCGTTTGAATAGAAACTGAATAAAAGAAATGTATTCTATTTTCTAAGGCTGCCTTTGAGCCAAAACCCTTCGCAGCCCAGCTGCTGCAGCAGACTGGCCTCGCTAGGTTAGCCCAGCCGGCCAGCCCATTCTGGCCCATGTGGCCTGCACCCCACCCCTGTTCTTCTTTCTCACCAAGTCAGCCACACCGTGCTCGACCGTGCTGCCGTGCCTCACGCCGCCCCACACCGTGCACTGCACCGTTTACCAGTTAGCCTTCAGATTGAAGAGGGAATGAAAGAGGAAATTAAAATCTAAAAATGGAAAACATCAATTCGATTTGTAAACGGCTAGAGCCGTGATTACATGCATGATTGGAGTCCACTGTGGCCAGCCACCTGGATCCTTTTTCCCCACTCCGACTAGCTCGCGCCCTAGCTACCGGCCGCCACGCCGACCGACGCCATTTTGAACCACTCCGACACCATGCTGAGCACTGAACGACTACACCGCCGCCGTGGGGCCCAAGCATGACGCTGGGGAGCCTATGCAGCGACCTCTCAGCACCGCCGAACTTTTTTTCGAGCACCCTCACCGCTGCCCGTCTTCACCACCCATTTCCATCCTCCACCGAGACTTGGTTAAGGACCCTCGAGCTCCCCTCTTCGTTTTGACCCTAACCGCACTGAAAACTGGACCCGGGAACACTGTTACAGCATCCCTCCGGTGAGCTCACCGTGGCACACAGCCGCCTGAGCCGACCGGTCGGGGCCCTCCTCACCGGAGTGGTCACCGCCGTCCAAATCCGGATCAACGCATGAAATTAGAAATTGCATACCCCTTTGCTAGATCTAATCCTAGCCGTTCATTTGAAAATCTTTGGTTAGATTTTTATGTAGTCCGTAGACTCATGGACCACGCCCGCGTCAACCTGGTTCACCACACCATGGACCGAGTCCAAGGATTTTTCCGTTAGAAAATAAATCGCTGGGTAATTCATGTCTGGCATATTTGTGCTTCGGCCCCTACACTTGTGTATAATTTTGTGATGTTATTTTCCTTTAGTAAATTAGTTCTAGAAATAGTATTTAAGCCAAATATTTTGT
>VSTD030000240.1:0-17681 GCA_008808055.3 Sporobolus alterniflorus | reverse complement strand
TAGGAGTGTGGAGTTCTTGCAGTAGTTGCCAAAGCCAGCATCACTCAGTAGTGGCATTGGAGTTGGTGCAATATTCCACCTCGACGCTGGATCGCGAGACCGTCACATGTCGTTTGGAGGACCACGACACAAGGGAGACACCAATGAAGATGCAGTAGCCTGATGTAGACCGCTTGGTGTCTGGGTAGTCGACCCAATCAACACCGGAGTAAGACTTGATCTATAGATCCTTGGAGCCAATGATGCGCATGTCATGAGTTGTTATCCCACGTATGTAGCACAGAATGCGCTTGACGAGTGCCCAATGGGTGTCGCACCGGTAGTGCATATGAAGATAGACTTGATGCACTACATATACAAGGTTGGGGTGAGTCAGTGTTAAGTACTAAAGTGTGCTGACTATCCTACGGTAGAAGGGAGCGTCAGAAGCGGGTGCACCCTCGGTTGATGATGACTTGGGGTTGGTGTCGACCGATGTAGGCGATGGCTTGCAATTAAGCATGTCGAGTTGATGAAGAACGTCTTCAGCGTACTTTGCTTGATGAAGAAGGAAGCATGACTTCGTGCACTACACATGAATGCTGAGCAAGAAGTGCAGTGGCCCGAGGTCTTTCATGGCAAAAGCCGGGCTGAGGTGGTTGATGATGCACTAAAGAATGCTTAACGAGGACATCGTGAGAATGATGTCGTCGACGTACAAGAGTAAATAGGCAATGTTGTTTCCATGCTTACAACGAAAAGCGACATGTCAGAGCTGGTGGGCTTGAAGCCGATGAACTGAATATCACCGGAGAATTGTTGGTACCAGGATTGCGGTGCTTGTTTAAGCCCTTATAGCAACTTGGAGAGGAGGTAGACGTGGCCGGGGTGGGTGTCGATGATGAAGCCAGCTGGCTAGAGATAGTGAACACACTCGGCCAACTCACCATGCAAGAAAGCATTCTTGACTTCAAGCTGGTGTAGTAGCTAGTTGCGAGACGTGGCCACGTGTAGAACTATGTGGATGGTGCCCGGCTTGATGACATGGAAGAAAGTATGGTCGAAGTTGATCCTCTATCTTTGCTTGAATCCTCAAACAACCCATCTAGCCTTTCGGCACTGCAGTGTGCCGTCAGGATTGAGTTTATTCTTGAAGAGCCATTTGCCCGTGCTGATGTTGGTTCCTGGTGGTATCGGTATGAGTGTCCACATGTTGGTGCTCATAAAATGCCAATTTCATGCACTAACATGTCGAGTATTTGCAAGAAATGACTATGTTAACACCCTGCCTACTGACCCAATCCCACGATTTTAGTGTTTATTCGCTACAGGAACCCGGACTAGAATTTGGAGCTTTTCAAGGGTAAAATAGGGAATTATTTACCAAGTACCAAAAGTCATGCCACCACATGCCTCCACAAGACATGTGGCCAGTTGGCCCCACTTTTCCACGGAATCTCCTCAAACTTGGCAGCAACGTAAAGGAGGGAGAGAGGAGGAATATTCTAGAATCATTGAGGCGGTCCACAAAATTGTCTCGAGTCCCCGGACTAGGTGAACCCTGTGTGTGTCTATTAAACTTCTTTAATGTAACCTCTGTTAAGGTTGATAATACCAGCTAGAGTTATCCTTGTGTAAGTCTTACTCATGATAGAGTTACTGCCTCCCTTGGGATTAAATAAATATGATACCTGGAGAATACTCCCAGTGTAGTGCTACATTGACAATTCCGAGCGCTTGCGCAGCTACATGAGAATCGTCAACAAGCATTTCTGGCGTAGTTGCTAGGGAAGTCAATTATCTTTATCTGTCTATAGATTAAGTAGTATAGTTCTAGTAAGTATTATTAGTCTTACAAAATTATCTTTTGCCTTGTGTTTGTTGATGGTCTTCACAGGGAAGTGCATGATTGAGTTTGATTTACTGGCAAACTACCATCTGGATCTAGAGTTTTTATTGAGGAAACCTTGAGAGAGGCTAGCCTCATCAAGTTCTACAGGATCCCACATCTGAGAGATCATCGACGAATTTCTAGGATCATCACCAAATGTGGAATCAGTATCGATGGTTGTTAATGCCCGAAAATGCATCATTGACTTCTCTGCTTCGTTCAGTGCTAATATCAACACCAGACTAGACGTAAATGCAGGGGATGACAATTTTGACCTGAAGCCTACACTAATCAATATGGTGCAACATAACCCATTCTGCGGGAAGGCTTCGAAGGATGCCACTGCTCATTTTCAACATTTTCTAGAGATATGTAGTACATTCACCATATGAGGTGTGATCCGGGATGTGGTATGTCTTTGTCTCTTTCCATTTTCATTATTGGGAAAGGCAAAGCGGTGGTTCTACGCCAATAAGGAGGTTGTGTTGACTTGGGAGATGTGCTCCAACGCATTTTTGCTAAGTTCCTTCCGTTGGGAAAAAACCAATGCCCTCTGGAATAAGATCTCGAGCTTTCAACAACTCATGAATGAAACCATTACCGAGGAGTGGGAACGCTTGTAGGATTATATCTCTAAATGTCCACACCACGGGATGGAAGAGTGGTTCATCATCCAAAGCTTTTATCGTGGGCTGATTCGTTCAGCTAGGGAACATATTGATATTGCTGCTGGAGGTTCACTCTTTTCTCTCAGTATCAAGGAGGCTCGAGGATTGATTGAGAAGATGACCTCTAATCAGAGTTGGATTGATGAGCACACTCAGACCCACACCCACCAGGTTCACCAACTTGAAGAGGTGGATATGCTCACCACCAAGATTGATCTTCTCATGAAGAAACTTGAAGATCCGGCACTTGACCACCTCAAAATGGTCAATGCCCGCATGACATGTGAAGAGTGCGAAGAGACATGGCATATGGGTATCAATTTCCCTATGACCTATTTGGACGTGAACTTTGTTAGAAATTCCAACAATGGTTTCTATCCACATCAATGCTTCAACTCTGGGTGGAACAAGCCCAACTTCCCCTTCAACAACTGCTAACAGGGTGGTAATGGGAAGAACTTCAAACAAAATGAGTCATCTCTCAAGGATATTGTCGGGATCAGTTAAGAATCAATGTAGACATTGGCAAGAAATTTCTCGCCAATGACAAGATCTTGGAAATGTTTAGTCGTTTCTTGGATGTGATCTGGAAGATGTATGTCCACATCCCAATGTTGGACACCATGCAGGTTCCAACCTATGCAAAGTATCTAAAGAATATTCTCAACCAAAAGTAACCAATACCTAAGATGAACATACTTCTGTTGGTAGAGAAGTGCAGTGCTACCATCCTTGATGACCTTCCAGATAAAATGGGTGATCATGGTGTTCCAAACATCTCTTGTCTGATCAGAACACATAAATTTGATCAATCTCTATGTGACCTGGGGGGCGAGTGTGAGCATCATACCTAAGGTAATCTATGACCAGCTTAATCATGATTCCTTGGTTCCTACTTCTGTGCATCTATAGTTGGTGGATCGATCAATCTGACATCCTATCGAAATCATGGAGGACATTCCGGTAAAAATCAGGGATTCTTACATTCTGGTTGATTTCATGGTGCTCAAGATTGACGTCTATCATCAGATACCTCTTATTCTTGGGAGGCCATTCTTCAACACCGTTGGAGCCACCATCGATGTCGTAGCTGGAATGATAAGGTTAAATATCAATGGGAAGGAGAGCTTCGCATTCAAACCGAAGGGGATAGAGCAATGTAACCATGTAAGGGTTTCAGCAGGGAGGAAGAGGAATAATGCCAAGACACCTAGAAAGAAGCCCGAGGAATCCAAATATTCCAAGACAAAATTTATGTGGCACGTCAAGAATGCCACACCGACTATGCCACCGTCTCTAGTTTCACTGGCGAACTAAATCTTCAAGGTATGGAGATGGTCTTGCTCGAGGACTTAAAATGCAACACTCCTGCCAGGAGATAAAACCAGTAGTTATCTCATATTTATGTTTCCCGCATTTCTTCCACCATTTGCATTTTTGTAGTTTTCTCTCTCACCTCATCATCCACCATTTTTCTTTATCCTTTTCCACATCATATTTTATTTTTCTCACCTTGCGTTTCATAAAATGATTAAAATTCAAAAAGAAATAAAAGAATTCAAAAAAGGGAAAAGAAAAAGTGATTTTGCTTTTTTGTCTATCAGAGAGGCATCTAAGGGACAAGTTTGAATTTGAGTAAAAATGGGAGTTGAAATGGAGGAAATGGCTCGACCATCTATTCTTTTGTTTTCACCCCGCTTTCCTACCACTTCTTCTCTCTTTCCCCAAGTGCCTCGGAGTTTGGATGAGTGTGGTCTTTGAAATTTGAAGGTCGGACGGTGCCCCCTTGTGGCCGCCCGACCGCCTCTTCCCCCCTTGCTAAGGGTGAAAACGATCAGGAAAATTGCCAGGTTTTCTGGTTCTGTTTTCTATATTTTTCTGGTCATTTTCATATTATTCGGGAAATATGGTAAACAATATGTAAACGAGATAGGGTGTCACGGGAGTTGGTCGGGATACGGTTGGGCTTCCATACCGATCATTTTTATATTAGGCGGGAAAATCTGATAATTTCTTAGATTTATCCCGGATTTTCCCGGCCCAACCAACTAACTCCAGTCCCCAGCTGGGCCAACCCACTAAACCTAGTCCCCAGCCAGCCCAACCCATTAACCCCAGCCCAGTCCCCAGTCGGCCAGCCCAAGCAGCCTAACATGCAGTAACCCTTAGCGACTCCCGCACCACACGACGCACGAGCCACACCCCATCTCCCTCCTGACTCCCGTTGCTAGGGCACTAGCCGCCGCACGACGCACGCCTGCCCCTTGACTTACTAATCAATGCTTAGAGATAATCTATAAACTTACTACGCTACTCTCTGTAATTCATATCCCACTCCAAACTTATTTTATAGAGGTTTCTGTGACATAAATGACATTCTTGCAAAGTGGGAAATTTCTGATGATGTGACTATTAGGACAATGTCAGTAGCTATGAGTGCAAAATTTGAGAAATATTGGAAGAAGTCCAATATTGCACTTGTTGTGTCATTCTTTCTTGATCCTAGGTATAAGAAAAAGATTATAGAGTTTTATATGAGAAAGTTCTATGACAGCTGGTACCAAATTCATCTTGATGAGTTTATGACTCTTTTGAGAAAAATGTTCCACTATTATGGTACCTCAGTTGGCTCAGTATCTACATCATGTGTGGTGCATAATTGTGTAGCGACAATTTCATAACTATGATGGTGTTATTTTTCTATATTGCCATGTTTCCGATTCAAATTACCGTTTGCTGATCGATACCGAGACATTTCTGTTCAGATTTATCCATTTTTGATAGACCGGATTTTGCCAGCCATATTTTGTTTCCGACTTTCCCATTTCCCATTACAAACCGAAGAAAAACTTATACTAGTGAAAATGGTGGGAGGGTTTTCCCAACCGTTCCGACTATTTTCACCCTTACCCCTTGCTATATATAAGAGCTAGTGGCCGGCCTCCTCTCACACCAACACTTCAAAGCACTAATTCATGCCATTAGTTTAAGTAGTCATTGTTTCAAGTGAGTGTCGAATAAAGGAATCGTTGCTTGCTATTTTCTTTACTCGTGATTTCTTTGCACGTTTCATAGTGATGGTTCAACCCACCGCTATCTTTTGGTTTTTTCTATCACCCGTTTGACTAATGCTTAATGCTAACACCGAGGGTGCTAGGTCCTTTTGTTCGTACATCATTTTTGTGAGTACTGCTGCAGGATGAAGAAGGTGTTCTGAAAGGTGAAGAACATGCTCTCACCTGGTTCATCTAGTCGAGGCACTCCTCCACACTCTTAGAGGGAAAGCATGTCACTTGACTCATCGCGGTCTTCATCCTTCATGCCTTCACAGCATGGGACTACACTGTTGAGCCACACTCATGCACAAGCTAGAGACCATGGGATCTAGAGCGACGACAACATCACCATCCACACGACGTTGGAATGGAAGAGATTTAAGTCCCTCCGAACTCAAGAGTTCCTCCACACTCGTGTATACAATGTGGAGTTACTCGAGGGAGTTGGGATGGATCAAGTTTCCCACCATCTTCCATACCATCGGTTGGGAAAAGCTCTACGATGCGCCATGTTCGGGTTCGCATCTCTTGACTCTTGAGTTTCTCACTTCTTTTAACTCTTTCACGCGGGGTAGGAAGTCCTATGTTCATTTTTTCTTGTTTAGGAGGGAATTCAAATTTGAATTTTCTCGCTTCAATGAACTCAAGGATTTTTCTAGTTCTTGCTTGTTAGAGGAAAAAAACTATGAAAATTTTTAGTAGAGTAGAGTTTTGTGATGAGATTTCTGGAAAAATCTACTAGAATCAGGTTTAGCGATATTCATAATCCTACACTAAGGTTCATGCATAGGTGGATTGCTTTCACAGTGTTCCTGACACTAGAGCTACGATCTATCATGATTATTGAGTTTAGGTACTTGTATGTCATGGTGCGCAAGATCCGGTACTCCCTGATAGCCGACATTGTCGACTATTTCAATGAGATTCGTACCTTGATAGGACCCATCGAGTGCACTTCTATGGTCACCCAGATTGATCTTAATCTTGGGTAACCGGAGATGGCACACATGTCCTGCATCGAGGGGGGTGTACCAATCTTGGGTCTTGACCATTTTATGCGCACACACATTTTACTCGAAGAGCCGGGTTATTCCATTTCTATCTTGTATGAGGGAGGCATTAAGGCAATATGGTTACCTAACCTAGTGCTTGCAGTGTACTCCTACCAACAACTAACATTGCAGTTCGCACGGATGGGAGACGCGCGCCACAACTACTCAGGCCCACCTTGCGCTCGATGGCGTGCTTGGATGGAGGCAGAACAGCAGGCCGTCACCGCACCACAGGCTCCCCCTCAGCAGCCCTAGTGAGACACTGGGTATGGGGGTGGTTACTCAGAGTACTAGGAGGGCGGTAGTTCCTACTACCCTCACGGTCATCTCGGCTCAGCCGCAGAGTAGGGACCTTTGCCTCTGCACGGTACCCCAACTGGTATTACCTCCTTGAGAGGTAATACCATTATGGGGCTGACCAAGCAGAGCGAGCAGTGGAAGGGATCGGATGGATCGAGCACACGCTCAAGGAGCACACACGAGTTCAGAAGAAATTGTGCTCCTCCATCAACACCCAAGGTGACGCCATCAACAGCCTCTTCGGCTACCTTCGTTTCGATCCAAATGGTTAAATCTTGCAAAGATTTAAGCTTCGGGAGGAGTCGGGTGCGTAGGTATGAGTGGGTGCTTGTTTCATTTTGTTTTCCCGCTTTCCAATTGATCTATCACTAGTATGGTTACCCGTATCATCATCTTTGGCATGTATCTTAGCAGAAATTATCTTCTAGTATCTAAAAAAATTGAGTCAAATAAAAACTCCCACATGACATGGTTGTTTCTTGCATACTCCAATTGCCTTGAGCTATGTTTCAAACACTTGTGCATGATAGTTACCCTCATGAGCTAGGTTGATTGGTATGCTAATGCCTTGTTAGACGCAAACATATGATGTTAGCAATTCCACATATAGAACCATGTCTAGGTTATTGGGAGGTGTGATATAATCGTTAGTGTTAATTCTGTTATGCCTTGATTATGAAATACTCAGAGTTGAATAAATCTAGAAATGTTCCTCAACAGCATATACATTCCTACCAAAGCCAAATATTGATCCACGTAGTAACTCTTGTTCTTGCTGAGTTTTGTTAAGCGATGTGTTCTTTTTGAGTTTCAAAAAATTTCAAATCAATTTTCCTTCACGAAATTTTGTTGCTAGCCTCACCCAAAAATATAGGTGTGCAAAACTCCATCTCGGAATATGTGTCCACCGCTAATATATCAAAAACTTTCCCATTTCATATTCATGGTGTAACCACATTCATCCCATCCAAAGAAAGATTGAAGATTTGTTTTCTCCTTAGATATTTTCAAAAGTCCCTGAGTTCATCCTCGAATAAAGAGACTGGAGTAAAAAAAGAGGGAGAAAGAAAAATAAGTGTTGAAAAAAAGAAAGAGAGAAAGAAGTGCTCCAAAAGTCTCACATGAGGAAAGGGATTCAATTTTTATAGAGGAGAAACACATTTCCACTTCAATTCTTTTTTGTCTGAGTCCATTCTCTTTCTTCCATCACTCCAATTTCAAACCCTTTTTCAAATCATTTTGAAAGTTTCATGACTCTTTTGGAACAATCCCTTAGCATTGCAATATACATGGCATGAGTTGCATTTTCCCTATCCATGAATTCTGCATACTAGCCTTTAGATGATAGGATGAAAAAGAATACCATTTGAGCTAAGGTGAGGAAACACTAACCAAAAGAGTGCTCGAGTGCCTAAGGTTGAGGAACATCATAATTGTAATTGCTAAATTATCTCCAAGTTATTTTAAAAACACTACAAGAAATATGACCTATGATATTCTGTTTTTGTCATAAAAAGGTGCTTTTTGTCACAAACGACCTTTTATGATGCCCTGGTGATGAAAATAACAATGTTACAAAAGGTGCGTCACTAAATACCTTCTATGACATTCTAATTAAGGAACATCATAAATGTTAATGATGAATCGATATTCATCATAAAATATATGATGATCTAAAATGTCATAACTCATGACAGAAATGTCATAGAATAATGAACCACACTAATGATGTGCCATGTTTGATGTAACAGCTGGCGTGGCAGTTCATCTATGATGAATATAATCGTCATAAACGATTAACCAGCCCATGTAGGCCTTTTATGTATATGGGCCAATTGGTACTCATAATATTAGGCCTTGACCCATGCAAGGCCTTTATATATATTGGACAAGTGCTACTCATAATATTGGATCTTGGCCCATGCAAGACCTAATCTGGCTTGACTACAGCCCAAGTCAAAACGTCACAAAAAACACACTTCTAAATGTCACAAAATAATCTCAATGTCACAGAAAACATAACACAAAAACATAATGTCACCAATAATAATTATATCAGCCAGATAGGTGCAGCTTGTTACAATTCCATGTTATATCAGCCAAAAGGCAAATACATCCCAGATATTGATGTAGAAAGGTTACAACTACATCAAAATAAGTCTACTGCTTGCTACATCCAAAAAGACTTGTTCATGCTGCCCAAAGACTTTCACCTTGTTGCCGAAAGACTTGTTCATGCTGCTGAAAGACTTCGCCTTGTTTCTTTGCTGCCAAAAATGACACGGAAATTGCATTAGCGGTACACTCACACTAAGTTGTTCATTTCATGAAAAGATGGGCATGAACAGGATCATATTGAAAGAACTCCCAACATATGAGACTAAATAAATTTTGTAGCAAGCTTCATGATTGTGTTGTTAACAACATCAAACCATACAAACATATGACAACCATTAAGAGTTTCTGAAATAAATCACGACAACTACAGCTTATGCTACCAAATACTTAATATAAACATCAATCATCAGAATTGAATGGGATTGCCAGCTACTAAAAGTTTGAATATAGCAAAAATATCACAAGTACACAAATTTTCAGTTGATCTATCATAAGTTATGGAAATGTAAAACAGATATCGTGTTATCTTAACAAAGGATCACAAAGTTAACGCAAAAAAGATGCAAATGATTTGTGGGTGTTACAAACATGATGCTTGGAATATTTAATTGTTACCTGTTTGCCTTTTGGATCATGGCTTTAATTCCTTTCTTGCAGCCCACCTGTACAAGGAATGAATGAACACATGATGCAAAACTTAAATTTCAGAATTGAGAACAAATTTGAAATTCATCTACCTATAATATATAGTAAAGATTATGGACATACCATTATTGAAGGAAATCAGCTGATGAAGGAGAGCATTTGTCTCTGCTGCTGATTTCTTCAGGCTATCAATTTCTTTCGATTGTTCATCTGCTTGTGACGTCAAGGCATGAACTTGTACGCCGAGTAGGAGAGACACATACCAAAGGTTCAAACTTTCAACCATCCAAGACTTGGTTAAAATACCAAGAAGCTCCATGAGGTAAGATAGGGACTACAATGTATGACTATATTAGCTGGTTTGGTAAATTTGAGTAATAGTATACAGTTGTTTTTGTCAGAGATTTCTCGCATAGCTTCAGGTTCAGATTTTCTCGTGAATGAGCAAAAGTTTAAGCTTGGGGGATGTGTTGGTGCTTGTAAAACATTGATTTCATGTGCCAACATGTCAAGTACATGCAAGAAATGACTATATTAACACCCTATCTACGGACCGAGTTCCACAATTTTAGTGTTTATTCGCTACAAGAACCTAGACTAGAATTTGGAGCTTTTTAAGGGTAAAATGGGAATTATTTATAAAGTACCAAATGTCGTGCCAGCATGGGCTTCCACAGGACCAGAGGAGGGCATGAACCAAGAAATAGGCCTAATGGGCCCAGTGGGCAGCCAACCGGCACCACCCTATGGCTGAGCGGCACCACTTTTCCATGGAATCTCCTCAAACTTGGTGGCAATGTAAAGGAGGGAGCGAGGAGGAATATTCTGGAATCATTGAGGTGGTACATAGGAGAAAGGTGTACACCCAGCCTTCCACCTCAATGTGAGCTCCACTTCCAACGCGTGGGAATCGACCTATGGCACCTATAAACCCCCCCCCCCCATACCCCTGGTTGCATCACACACATGACTTTGTAGGGTTTCCACTTGTAAATGCTTTGGTTCATTAGTAGTAAGATAGGTGTAGCCCTATTGGGAGTTAGAGTCGAGTCGACCAACGCTCGGGCTCCGGAATTAGTCTTCGGAAATCGGTGAGCTGTTGTATCTTTACCTTTTTTATATACTTTAGTACTTCAATATGTTTATTTCTATTTAGTTCTTGTCTTGAGCTTTGATGAGTGCATAGTTACTATCACTTTGGCCCACTTGTGCATAGTTATTTCTCTGTGGGTTATCTGCTGACCTAACTAGAACTATTCTCTCTAGGTTTAGTCGAGAATAGGGAGATAGAAGTCGGGGTTTCCTTTTATAAGTAGTAGAGGGATTCTCGAAATTACTCGCAGATGAGGTGTCTAGGAGTAATACCAACCTTGAAGGTTTACATCCTTGCACGAATTGCTGTGGTACCTGAAAGAGTGACATTCTTGTTAGGGCTTTGCAATCCACCCCACCGAGGCGTAAATAGCCAGCCAAACCTAGGTTGAAGAGTTGAGTGTACCCCCTTGTGTGGATTCCTTATTGTGGTGCATTTCACCTAGGGTCGTGAAGCAGAGTAGACTACATGAAGGTTGCTATCAGAATCTTGGGCAACGTGTTGTGATAGGCAAGATTAGATTAGATTCATAAGGAGTTAGTATTAGTCTCGAGTCCCTCAACTAGTTGAAACCTTAGCTTATCCTTGGAGACTGGATAACCCTGTGTGTGTCCATTAAATCCCTTTAACATAACCTCTATTAAGGTTGATGATACATACTAGAGTTATCTTTGTGTAAGTCTTAGGCATGATAGAGTTATTGCTTCCCTTAGGATGAAATAAATATGATACCTAGAGAATACTCCTGGTGAAGGGCTACATTGACAATTATGTGCACTTGTGGAGCTGCATAAGAAATGTCAACACCACTTCCGATTCTCTTGGAGGGCCTGGAACTCGGCTTCCATGGCCTGCCGCCATGCCGGTTGTGGAGCGCAATGTGAACGGTGGTCGATGCCGCGGAAGGCGTGGTGACCACAGTGGTGGCATAGCTACGGTTAAAATGTTATGGATGTTTAAAGTTAGCAGACATAAACGATAATTAATATTAAATAAGCAAGGACTCAATTGTAATTATAAAAAGTTAATTAAGGACCTCAATGTAAAATTATAGGGGCTAAAATTGAATTTTAGAAAAGTTCAAGGGTGTTTTTGTAAAATTCATGGGGTTGATCATTAAAATAAATAAAACCAAAGGGTTTATATGTAAAAAGACAAGGGCTGGGGATTTTCCAAATTAAATGAATTAATTTTGTATTGAAAATGTTGAGACAATAAATAAAGAAAAGGATAAGGGGTTTGGTGTAAAAAGGTTTTCAGAATATACTTTTGGAATTAAATTGAAAGCTAGGAGTTTGATTGCAAAATTCCAAAGGTTATTAAATTTTGAAATTAATTTTCTAAAGAAAATCCTATAGAATAGGTTCATGGATCCATGGACCGGGTCCATGGCGGCCGACTCATAGGTCCACGGAGTTTATTAAACGCTGATCGTTGAAATCATGATCATCAGCTTAGATTAAATGGATCGAAGGGGTATCCGGGATTCTAATCCGGAGCGTTGATCCCACCATGGATGGCTCGGGGCAACTCTTATCGGTAGCGCCGCGTGACAGGCGGCGGCACGACGGCGGCAGCGCCATAAACTCATGCAACCTCATGGAATCTCAGCCTACGGTGCACTAAATCAAACATCATTTCTTCCTATGGCTTCACGATGATCTCATTTGGCTTGCCTAGAAGCGACAGCGGTTGACGCAGGCGGTGGTGACTTCCTTTCTTCGAGCTCGGCGATGGCGAAGAACCACCCTCGGGTGCACCTCCAACTCATAAAATCAGTCACCCAGCTCCCTCATGTGCCCCCCTCCCCCTTGGCTTTAATCGCTTCAAAGGCGGCAGATTAATGCGACCACAGGGATTTTCTCGTTTCTAGGGTTCAACTCATTGAGGATCGAAATTCAAGGAGTTGTGACGGTTTTTATAGGGCTTTTGATACCAAGTCATAGAGCACAAGGTGACCAACTCATTTCTATCTCCAAATCGAATCAAGCTCACAAGGGATCGGAGAATTCGAGAAGGGGGATAAACACGTCGTGAAGAACACGACACAGGTCTAATCTAGCCGGGTCACGCCTTATCCGGTGCCGGATTGGGTTAGGAGACTGGGTTGGATAAGGGAAAACCGTTGGATCTGCTGGGCCGCGCGGACTGAGGCAGGCTGGGTCACGCGAGAGAAAAGGAAGAGAGCCGGCTAGGCCTGGTCCAAGGAAGAAAAGAAAACGGCCCGGGGCTGGTTTAGAGTATAGAAAATACTTTTCTATTTCAAATCTTTTATAAAATGCAAATTCATTTGAATCAAATTCAAATGATGAACGACTTATAAACACAAAAAGAAAATATAAAAGCACGCACCAACACAAAAGAAAATATGCACCGACATGAATGTAATGAACATAATTATATAAATTCTAAATTAATTTAATAATTTAGGGAAATGAATTTTTGTCAAAATAAATTAGATTCCACTTCTAAAACCTAAAAGCAAAGTTGTATCTATCGAGAATTTTTTTAAAAAAAATAGTGAATTTTAGTCACATTCCAAAATTTAAAATTTTGAGATGTGACACCCACCATATGAGTTAAGACCCTTCACTCATGGCTGCACAAGGACGCTCTCTTGAAACCAGAAGAACAGACACTTCTCATAACACTCCCCAATTTGTAATCTCCCCCATTACGAGCTCTTCGATTGAGCTCACCAAGATCAATAAATCAGGAAACATACAACTCAAAATAATCTGCAGATTGTGAAGCCTTGAGAAATAGGAAGAAATGTTAGTTGATAAAGGAATAGTTATCTGCTCCCGTCTGAAAAAATATACACTTTCATTTTTTTATTTGACACTAGTTAGTTTATTTTTAAAAAAATTTGAACTAACCGGTAACAAATAAAAAGAAACAGGGTATTTTATTAGCATCGATCACAGGTAGTAAAAATGTGTCTTTTTTAAGTTGCATCCCTAGATCCTTGTGCACATGAATGAAGTGAAGTGGCATCATTAGTGAAAAACATGTTCAGGAAGCAAAACAAGATCTCTAGCAATTAACTTAGCTGTGAACTTCAGAACGTTGGTCGGAATAAAAACAATGTGCCAATGCCAAAATATTCACAACCAGATCCAAAGATCTACACAGAAAAACAAATAAAAGCACACATGTGGCATTAAGTGGAGAAAACACTACACTAGTTGATTTTACTTTTGGTTGGCACCATCCAATTGTTTCACGAGTAAGTCAGCCAGATCTCCGGTATACAAATGAAATGGTTAAAAACAGACTGAAAACAAACGAGCTAATGTAGCCATAAATAGGCAAGATAATACAGCATTCCTTTGGTGTACATAGTTGTTTGTATACAGGTTTTCCAGCTTATGTTGGAACACTTCTAAGTATGTGCCAAAATCACCACTGCACATCTCAATCAAAAATCAAAAACCTAATACATGTAGAAATTAAACTAAAATATGAAACCTTCCACCAAAATGTGTGTATCCCCTCCTCTAGCATGTTGGTGTTCCCAAAGCAAACCTCTGGTTAGCTAGACAAAACTAATCTGACAACACCAATTCACAGTCATGCACCTGAATGCCTGATAGGAGTAGGTGTTTCATCTATCCCAAATCATATATAAATATATAACAACTCTTTCCCTAAGAAGTGATACCTGCAAAAGGATTCAACATATTATCATTAGAGCTAAGGATTTGATTTCCATCGTCAACACATGTTTTCAGTATTCTATCTATTGTTAACAAGGTTCTTAGACAATGCACCCAAATTAAATTCATTTGAAAAGCGATAGATTGTTGCAGTTTTCTAACTGATAAACACATACTATATCAGATATTATATAGGAGACATTCAATCATAGATGAGACTGTCACAGGTATACTTTAGGTGGCCTGAACCCAAGTGGTGTGGCCTCACCAGCAGCGGACGCACCACAAGGGCAAGGGATACAAGAGGGTTGACACCTTGACTGAATACTCGACACCTTATTCCTATCGCCGGTCTCTGCTTATATACTACAGAGCCGGATCACACCAAATCAACCAAACCACAAGTGAATTGAAAGCTACTTAACTAAATAGGTAACTAATCAATTTAGGATAATCCCTTTCTATTTTAATCATGTGTAGCTGATTGGGTTGCTGCTGCAGGATAATTCCTTTCCATTTAATCCTGGGTAGCTGATTGGATTGCAATCCCCACTTGACATCTCTCCCCCCTGGACAATCAGCACGTCCCTGAGCTGCCCTGTGGCGGTCATGGTAGCAGCCCTTGAAATCACCATGATGATAAATGGTTGGAGCGGTGATGTCCCATCACATGGGAGCACCAAGTTGTCCAACGTGTCTTGCCCACGCAGCTGCTAGTAGACGTTGATCTATCGGCTATGGCAAATTGTTGTAGCGCTTACTTAGGATTCAGTGGTGTCACCCTTGGGGATAACGATGGCGAACCCATAGGCGGCGCTAGCAACGGGGTCAACGGAAAGCGCAGCTGTGCCAAGGATGGCCTCAGTGGCGTCACCCATGGGTTTAGCAACGGCGAAACCATCGGTGGCGCCAACGTTGGTCAACAAGATGACATAATGGCACCACAGTTGGCTTCGATGGCGCTGCCCTTAGGGATGGCAACGGCAAACCTAACCGCGGCGCCAACGGTGATGGTGTAGATAGCACCCAGGATTGAACCCTAGGCTGGAGCTCCCCAGCCAACGGGCTTTGCCACTACACCGTGAACCCCTTTGCTGAATACTCAACGCCTTATTCCTATCACCAATCTCTGCTTATATACTGCATAACCGGATCAGACCAAATCAACCAAATCACGAGTGAATGGAAAGCTACTTAACTAAATAGGTAACTAATCAAGTTAGGATAATCCCTTTCTATTTTAATCCTGTGTAGCTGATTGTATTGTTGTTCTAGGATAATTCCTTTCAATTTAATCCAACGTAGCTGATTGGGTTGCGATCCCCACATGACATCTCTCCCCCTAGACAATCAGCTTGTCCTCGAGCTGCTTGTAGCAGTCATGGTTGCAACCCTTGAAATAACCACGATGATAAATGGTTAGAGCGGTGATGCCCCGTCACGTGGGAGTACCAAACTGTGCAACGTATCTTGCCAACACAACTGCTAGTAGATGTTGATCTATCTGCTATGGCAGATTGTTGTTGCGCTACCTTAGGTTTCGGTGGTGTCACCCATGGGGATACAAACGGCTAACCAACAAGCGGCACTAGCAATGAGATCAACAGAAAGCGCAGACGCTCCAAGGATGACCTCAGTAGCATCACCCATGGGGTTAGCAACAACGATACCATCGATGGCGCCAATGTTGGTTGGTGAGAGACGTCACTCAACAAGATGACATAGTGGCGCCACGATTGGCTACGGTGGCACTGTCCATAGGGATGGCAACGACAAAACTAACAATGTCATCGACGGTAATGGTGTAGATAGCATCCTCCTAATGGCAGTGGAACCCAAGTGGTGCGGCTTCGGTGGTGGCAGCCGCTGCACCACATGGGTAGGGGATACAAGAAGGTTGATGCCTTGACTGAATACTTGACGCCTTATTCCTATCATCGGTCTCTACTTATATATGGCAGAGCCGGATCACACCAAATCAACCAAATAACAAGTGAATGGAAAGCTACTTAACTAAATAGGTAACTAATCAATTTAGGATAACCCCTTTCTATTTTAATTCTGTGTAGCTGATTGGATTGCTGCTCCAGGATAATTCCTATCCATTTAATTCTGCCTAGTTGATTGGATTGCAATCCCCACATGACATCTCTCCCCCTGGACAATCAGCTCGTCCTTGAGCTGCCTTGTGGCGATCATGGTTGCAACCCTTGAAATCACCACGTTGATAAATGGCTGGAGCAATGATGTCCCATCACGTGGGAGCACCAAGTTGTCCAATGTGCCTTGCCCACACAACTGCTAGTAGTCGTTGATCTATCTGCTATGGCAGATTGTTGTAGCACTGCCTTAGGTTTCGGTGGTGCCACCCATGGGGATAGCGATGACGAACCCACATGCGGTGCTAGTAGCGGGATCAATGGAAAGTGCAGTCGCGCCAAAGATGGCCTCGGTGGCGTCACCCATAGGGTTAGCAACGGCAAAACTATTGGTGGCGTCAACGTTGTTGAGAGACGCTGGTCAACAAGATGACATAGTGGTGCCACAATTAGCTCCGGTGGCACTGCCCATAGGGATGGCAACGACGAGCCTAATAGAGGCACAACGGTGGTGTAGATAACATCCTGCTAATGGCAGTGGAAACCATAGGTAAGGATGAATGGCTTTGAATACCAAAATGTCACGGGTATACTTTAGTTGGCACTGAACCCAAGTTGCACCATAGGGGTAGGGGATACAAGAAGACTGATGCCTTATTCCTATCATCAGAGGTCTCTGCTTATATACTGCAGAGTCAGATCACACCAAATCACAAGAGAATGGAAAGCTACTTAGCTAAATAGGTAAGTAATCAATTTAGGATAATTCCTTTCTATTTTAATCCTGCATAGCTGATTGGATTGCTGCTCCAGGATAATTCCTTTCCATTTAATCCTGCGTAGCTGATTGGGTTGCAATCCCCACATGACAGAGACATAGAAACATTCATGGTAAGATTGGATATGGCTCATGTGGCACCAGCAGCCCATGTTTACACTATATTGAAATTTATACTAGCCAGATGATTTATACACGAAAATAGACTGAACAGTGAGCATTTTCATCAAAATGAAATATATGTCCTGCAACTCTCTAACAAGACACCAGTGTTTTCCTAAACGGTAAACGGTAGATGGCAATCAACCATCGCTTAGCATTTAAACAGTGTTTAATTCCAGAT
>VSTD030000239.1:0-17687 GCA_008808055.3 Sporobolus alterniflorus | reverse complement strand
AAGACTCGATGTAATAAACACTGGTTATACTATTTATTTTACTATTTGTCACTTTATGTGTGAAACTTGATCCTAATACACATAAATGTATGCATTCAGTTTTGGCCTTGAAACTGGGTGTGACATGTATCATCAATGATACTGTCCACTGCGTACTTAGCCAATGTGGAGGCAGCACTGCTCATAGGATGCATGGGTTGGTCTCTCATCTCCTACATGCTATCAGCACAGAGATGGAATTCCAGGATAGTGAGGTTCAATTTTAGCTATGGACAACGTCAGTTCAGTTTGATTTTCATTGACATAAAAATTTCATCCACAATCTCTAGAACAATACACCACAAGGAAAGAAACCTACTAAGAAGGGGTAGATCATCAATATGTGCAGTATCTGTTCTTATTCTAGCATTTAATCATGTACATATACATACATAGATGGACATCATCAGTTCAGTTTCAACTATGGACATCATTGGTTCCATTTGATTTTTATTGACACAACAATTTTGTCGGTGTTTTTTTGCACCGACAAGATACAGGGTGGTCAAGATTGCACGTTCCTGTTCTGAGGTGGTCTTGTGAACTACAAAGCATACTATGGTTTATCCTGGTTTAGGCCCCTCCATAGAGGTAATAGCCCTACGTCCAGTAGTTTGATATTGAAGATGAACATTGGTTACAATGGCTTGAGCAGAGAGCTCGAGAAGTTTGCAAAGTGAAAGGGGAAATGATACGTACTTCCTGCCTGAAGGGCAGGGGGGCCTTTTATAGACCAGGGGAAGGTCGAATAACTATGAACTAATTACTTTTATATTCATGAAGAGATATATATGACTAGTGGGGCCCATACTTGAGTTGGTTGGTTCATAGAGGTCAGTTGGGGCTTCCATGGTGTTCTCGTTGGTTCCGGAGTCTTCTCCCTGCCTCCCGGGTGTTCTCTTCAACTCTCGGGAGTTCTTGGCGATGAGGTGGATGGCGCCCGAGATGATTCTTGGAGAGATTGCTTAGCGGTGTCTTTACTTGGCGGCTACTCCTTCCCATGTGGTGGGTTGATGTGGACGGGCTAGCCTGCCCTTTGCACCGGCCTACGGCTCATAGCTGCCTGGCGAGGGGACAAGACCTATCTATTAGGCACTATTTTGTATTGTTGCTGCAATAGGTGGTGGCACTTTTTGGGGGATGTGAAGCTTCCCGAGCATAGATATTTGATGGAGAGTTGACCACTTGGACACCTATACTGCTGATTATTACATATGATACATCTTTTCTACCAGGTGATGCTTATCCCCTGGCAAAGTCATCATGACCCTTCGGCGTGTACTCCTAGTATAGCTATGTCAGGTGGTGATGGGATGGATTCCACACTCGAGTACATACTATCAAATGCGCGTGGGTTCCTACTGCTATGTCCCTTCCTGCCAAGCACCTATGTCCACTGCTTCCCGAGGCCCAGGGCAAGCAATGTTTATCCTCTACGGGAAACCCCCGGGCACGCTAGAATGGGGGCTCGGGTCTCTGCCCCTTGTCATTGAGAGCAGCGGGAGGGGTAGATAGGTGGTGAAATCCCATCTGTCCGCGCTAATCATAGGGTGGAGCAGTGATGGTGTGGATTGTTCCTGAGATTAGTTCTTTTTATGTTGGTGCCCTCCCCTGTCCCATATTTAGCCTAGAGTGGTTAGGTCATTCCCTGGTTTGGGGTGTATCGTTCCCCAACTGTTTGCCTCTAGAGGGAACCGATCGTATCCAGAGTTTTGGGCTATCACAGGTGGCCCATGGTACCTAGGGTAAATTACCCTGATAGTAGCCCCCGAGCCCTCCGTTGAGCACGTGGCTAAAGTCAGTCACTCGACGGTGGGTGGAATAGGCACTCCTATGGTACCGTTGGCACTTTCACGGGAATCGGCGGCAATATTGTGTGGCTAAAGCCTCTACGATCTCAACTTAGAATCTCGCGCTGGTGCCCATCGTGTAGCCTCCGAGGCTGCATCTGAGGTAAAAGCTCAGACAGGGGCTAAGTTCCATATGTACTTGTAGGTATAGCACTGACGACTTAATGAAGTCCCACAGTTCCATCCGGGTTGTTAGACTGTGGTGCAGAGTTCACACTGACCCCATTGTCAGGTGTTTCGTGAACCTGGAGGGGCTGAACTACGGGGACATGCTAGTCGGCGTGGTCCCTAAGCTCACGAGCTGGCTAACGGTCCGAGACTGGGCACCGTAGTGCCGAGTCAAGATCTGAGTGGAGGTTAGGCCACCATTCGGGGGGTAAGAGCCAGCCAGGGCAAGTGCCTCTCCATAGGATTAGAGAGGGGCTAATGCCCCCATCAAATCCGAGCTAGGTGGTTTCACGCGTCTTTCCTAGGTAATCCTAGCGGAAAACCTAGATGACTTGATGCCAGCCCACATGAAGGGGCATGAAGGAAACCTCCCGGTCGGGACTCAGATACGAAGCTTGAGGGCATCGTGTCCCATCAATGGGGCACTGGGTGCACCAACTGCTGGCCACCCTTTGTGAAGCGTCGTCCCTCGCTTTGCTTCCTCTGGGCAGCTCTAACACATCTCGGTGGGTTTTCCCTTCGATCACTAAGCTTTGGCAGATCCCACCGCAATCATGGGACCCGCTTTAGGTACGGTTGCCATATCCTATGATGTATATGGCACATCGTACGAGAAGTCAGATGACGCGTAAGATCATTTTTACTGCGCCTTTTTATCATAGCTACATAGCCCAGCCGCTTTGCCTCCTCATTTTTTCTACCGTGGGGCTACAAAGCTAGTGTGGTCACTCTTGTGCAGCCTACATCTTTCCACATGGTCTCCCACTGTTCCTCCACCTCCTTCCCTACAGTTGAAAGGAAAGAGATAATAGAGAAATAGATCTGAAGAAACAAGAGGAGGTTGTTGGGCTTGTGGGGAGTCGTCTCTCTTTCCCTTCTGTTCCATGTCGGAGTTGAGTTGGCCTGTGTCAGAGGCTACGCAAGAGCACCTGCAAAAGCTCATGAGTCAGGGATATATGACTATGACGGAGTTAGATACTTGTCTTGTGCCCGTGGATAGTCCAATTCCTACTCCAGTGGGGGGAGACATCGTGGCGTGCGTGGTGTTCTATGAGCGAGGATCCGGTGTGCCATCACATCAATTTCTCCGTGACCTACTGCGGTCCGCGGTGTTCTACAAGCGAGGATTCGGTATGCCATCACATTGATTTCTCCGCTCCCTACTATGGTCCCATGACATGGAGCTACATCACTTGACTCCTTCAGGGATCCTGCATATGGCGGCCTTCGTGACCCTATGCGAGGCCTGCATTGGGATTGAACCCAACAATAACTTGTGGAGCTACTTTTTTCATGCTTGACTACAACAAGGCTCGGATGCGAGAGTGGTGGCCCTGGGCAATGTGGTCACCTTGGTCTGCTCCGGGCCTGAGGTCGATCCCTACTTTTCCATTTTGATGCCCAACCCTCCAGTCGGGTGGTGGAGAGCATGGTTCTTACTGAGTAACGATGCTGACGCGACGCTCCCCACGTTTACGTGTGGTCATCCTATCCCCCATCCCAACTAGAAGTACAGTGTGGCTTGTGCTAACCTTCACAGGCTGCAACCCCTGCTAGAGATCGTCCGAGGATAGTTGCAATGGGGATTGACGGGCGTGGAAATTCTGTGAACTTTTTACAGCCATGGGGTTCAACCGCTTCATCAATGAGAAGCGACCATGCGTATGTCTCTAGGGCAAAGTTATCCTGTTCGCCCCCTTCTTCACAGCATCGGGTAGCATGGAGTTCAACACCCAGGTACAAGGGACTCTTGCTCCTGAGGATGTGGCAAGGTGGGAGGCCCGTCATTGTCTGCAGTGAACGGCAGCGGTCATAGAGGCTGAGGAGACAGGTGGAGGGCGATCTGGAGATTGCGTGTCCGTGGACTACCGGTGTGGAGAGGCCGCCGCCTGATACTTTAGCATCAGCTGACCGCAATGTCCTGCAGCCGCTTTAGGTTAGATTTAAAAGAAAAGGAAATGGAAAGCTTGCCTATGCATTACTGGCTCTCCTTGTTTCTATAGCGTTCGTTTTGGGGAGGCACGGGTACGCCAGTGTCGCAGACGGAGTCGACTCAGGCACGGGAGGTGGAGAATGTTTGTGACACCCCTAGTCTCACTGTAGCAGCAACAACGCTTCTACAATATGTCCACAGTATATCTTGGTTTAAGCTCCAATTTGAATTTGGCAGTGCGGGTTTGCTACTTTGTGCTGGGCAACTTAGGGTGGAGCTGGCCACATGGTGGGAGGCGGATGCAGAGCTGGAGGCTCTGCTGTCTTTGGCAGCGTGGGTTAGCTACTTTGTGCTAGGCGGCGCTGATGGGCCGTCCTCGCTAACGACGTCTCTGTCTGCGACAGCGGAGCTGCTCGAAAGCTGGATCGATGCTACAACCGCTAATGGAGTCTGTTGGGTGGCCCGTTCTGCGTTGGTTGCCACCGTATTGCATTTCCTGAAGCTGGACACCGACCTGGAGGTGCTCGAGTCTAGATGTAGCGCAGGATTGATGGAGGATGAGGCAGATGCTCTCTATTCCCGAGTATGCACGACTTCAGATTCACTGGCGTCGCATATTCCTTCTTCGGTTGGTCGTAACCCTCCTGATAGCATAGGGGAGTTATCATGGTAGCTTGTGTAGATGATCCTTTTGTTTTTGTTTAAGTATGAATGATTTGAATGACTTAAAATAGGTTAGTCGCCTGATCTAAACCCAACTACCTCCAACCGTCCCTTCTTTCTATCAGAAATAAGGAAAGCTGGTGCAAATTTTTTAGATGCTAACTCAATACAGGCAGCCCCCAAGTGTCGTGATGCAGGTGGGCTTGCCTGTCTGTATCGTGGTACTTTTGGCCGAAGTGCATACTCTCAAAGATGATAAAGGAATGCATAAGAGAAAAGAAATGTTGGGGATCAGAATTCCTTATCTGATTTGCGTCCCCTGTGAAAAATTGCGCCATGTTGCTAGTTCGTTGGGGTAACTTCATCGATGGAACAGGGGCCACACATTCTTCTAAGAGTAGTGGCTCGCCTTCCCTATCGTACCGTCGTGCTAGTCGGGTTGAAGTCATTGACATGTGGGCCTGGCCCCCACTCACAGTTAACAGGGCATTGCGCGGCTCGGACGGCGAAGAAGTCAAGGCACCTAGCACACTGCACACTATTCTGAACGACCGCTTTGATTTTTTCTCTATGGTATAAACAATGAGGTGTCGGTCCGCTCACCTTGATCCTTAGGTTTTTAGCGAGTTCAAATGAGAATCGTTGTTCCCCGCCGTCGATCTTGAAGCTAGCCCTGCTCTGTTGTCTGTGATGGCTAGTGGGGGTGACGATGGCAGATCCTCCCACAGTGAGAGTTCCCACTGTGATAGTTGCCCGTCACCATCTCGTCACGCAAGGATGGGTGCCTCCTCTAGTCGTGCATCATTGCCGGCTAGGTGAGTCTTCATTCTGTGTCGATGCTTGCTTGGTCTTGCTTCTTGATCGTGACGCTGGCCTTTGCTCATTGACAGGTGTAGGGCCCCACCTCGTTCACTGGCATTGATCGTCGAGGTGCAGGAGTAGGTCCTTGCTCGGGGAGGGAGCTTAACAGCCGAGAAGGCACCATCATCGCGTGGGAGGAAGGATTGACGAACTTTGCTCGCGCACTCGGGGAGGAGAGCACAGAATGTGATGTTACTGTGACGTCCCTGCCCTCCAAAAGGACAGTTAGTTGAAACCAGGATCATTATGGGGTGCCATTACCGAAGTAATGACACATAATACATCACATACAAGAATTAAACATATGAAATGCTCTGAAAGTTAAACTTTATTACAAATTGAGTTTTGAATTCGATTACAGAGTTTTAAGCGGGAGATGGAGAATAAAACATTTTGCGGAAGTGAAGACACTCGATGATGGAGAACAACACCTTGCCCTAGAGATGACGACCTCAAGAATGGCTCACGCCGATAGGGAGAGAGAGACACACCTGTAAAACAACATCAAGGCAAATCCTGAGCAACTAAAGCTCAGCAAGACTTACCCGTCAATGTGGCCATAAACAGCTGACTCCTAGTGTGCAAGACTTAAATAGGGGAAGCTCTATACTATGCCAAACCCGCGCTAAGAGTTAATCCTTACATTCAAGTTTTAGCTCTACTCAGGTTACTGTCATTACTTGCTTTCATTAACCAGCTATATTCAAATCAAGCAAGAGTTGCAGCCTGGTAATTATAGTAAAGCATCATCATAAATCCAATAATAATCATTACTCCATTAACTTCAGCAATTATCTACGTGATGACTGCCACAAACAAGCGGTTACTCATATCCGAGAGTCACGGCGATTCGAATCGATGTACACCCTACAGAGGAAAACCCGACCAACATGACACGTATGCTTCCCATGCAAGTCCATGTACACTCGGCGTATGCTTCCTGTGGGCGGTCCCCGTATGTGGTAACCTTTCACGAGTCGTCAACAGAGTTGGACAGAGTCACTGCTCCCGAGAAAAAGGGCTCCCGACATAATCCATAGCACGCCGGTTAACCGATCCATGAGTCCATACCCAGTTTCTCTTCCGAGCCAACCAATGAAGCAGTGGAGAAACCCGAACATCTACGTTCAATACTTGCTCGCGGGGGCCAACCCATCGGTCCTGAACCGACATAGACGAGGGCTACAACCTTGGAGGTGCCGACTTGCCACATACCACTCCCCGATATTCCCAGCCAACTGTCTCCACTTTCATCCTAAGGGCCCCGCCCGGTCTCCAGTTTAACCAGGAGCTATGAAAGTAATCCAAATTGTTGAGTTTAAAGAACCTATGGCTGCCACGTGGTCTTTCGACCACCCAGCCATCTACCGTAGCCTACATCTACACCTAGCCATAGCTAACGACCTATCTCTAGTAATAGGGTCACAAGGATAGATCGGAAAGTTGTCGTAATGCAACTAGGGTATCAAGCCAACTCCTATAACCTAATGCACATCCAAGAATCATAATTAAGATATAACATGATAAAATAAACTCAAGGATGGTGGTTAGATGCACCGGGGCTTGCCTTGATTCTAAGTAAGGTCAGATCCTCGCAACTTGACAGTTGTGGACCTCCGAACGCCCATCGGACTTCTCGCTCTGCTTGAACTTCCATTTTCGGCTCCGCTTGATCTAGCGCATATGTAAATGATGGTCACAATTACATAGTGCAATGCATGGGGTGCAAAGTACGATATGATGCATAAATAGGAGCGCCATACTCATTTTAATTTAGGAAAGATGTTTTACTAATTTACCCCTAGTTCTTCTATTTATTTACATCTTAACTAAACATTAGAGAATTTATAACATGAGATTTATGAATCTAATCATGCTATTTGATTTATACACAAGTCCCAAACATCCTAAGGAAGCACCCCACCAAGAATGAATATTTCCCTAAGCATATTTTATTTACTACAATTTATTTATTGCAGACACAGGAATTAAATCCTAGAATTTATTCTAACCAGGACTTAATTATGAGCATTTTTGTGTAAGCTACAGATCAGGATATTAACATGCATGCAAAGATTCATTATTTAATTCTTTATAGATTTTTGTAAAGAAAAACCTCAAATTTTTATTTCTTGGAATTTTGTGCAACACAATATTGGACAAAAAATTTTTGGTCAAGCCTACTACCAAGATCTACTCACAAGGATTCTATATAAATTTATCTTGCATTTTTCTGAGGTCTAGGTCATTTTCTATGAATTTTTGAATTTTGAACCGATTTCTGAGGATTTAATTTGGAATTTAAATCTGGAAAATGGAACTGGCCAATCAAATGGCGCAATACCGTGGGCTATATGCACACGGCCGCATTGGATCAGCTAGCCACATCGAATCTCAGGCCGTGGCCTAGCATGCGGCCCAACTCGCAAAGCGGCCCGACTGGCCTGTTCGGTTCGCATGGCCCAACGCGGCCCAGCCTGGCTGCTGACCGGCACGTGGTGGCAGACCACGGCGTGCGGCGGAACACGCTCGCCGGGGTGGTGTTCCCGATCGCCGGTAGGGATGAGGGTAGGCTCAATGTGGAGAGGAGGATGCGAGGAGTACAAAAGCGGGGTCCACTTACACTATCTCTTGACGTAGACGGCCGACAGCGAGGAGGGGTGGAGCAGTGATGTTCGGTGGCGGTGCCCGGTCAGGGAAGAAGAGGAGGATCTCCTCCACATGGCACATAAGCTCCACCCGTCTCCTTTGCAGCTCGACGTGCTCGAAGGAGACGAGTAAGAGGTCCGGTCCGAGCTCTCGACGATGAGTCCACAACAATGGTGGATGGTGATGCGGTGTTGAGCCTCACGGTTGATCGGCAATGAGGGGAGAAAGGTCAGTGAGGTGCACAATCCCGCGTAGACCCTCAAGGAAGGAGGTGGATAAAAGTGGCACCGGTGACGATGAATTTGTCAGGAAACAAGCGGCGGCACCGTTCACCAGTGGATGGGGAAAAGTCAAAATCTGGTGAGCCCATGGGTCCTCTGGGGATGAGGTGCTACCAGTGAAGGGCAGGGCAACAGCGCGCTTTCGCCTAATAGTTTGGCTGGGGCGGAGGCTCGATGGGACGAGCTGCCACCGATGGCCGATCGTGGGCGACGCTCTCAGCGTGAGGCATGGAGGGGAGCTCAGGCAGCAGTCATGGAATGCGGCCACAGCATGCTCCGACTTGGAGATGACATCCATGTGGTGGAGGTGCTCGGCTGCAGTGCAGCGGAGGAAGGAGGACGGTGTGGTGGGAGAAATGGCCGGCGCGGTGCAGCGAAGCTCGGCCTTGGTGCTGCTCCAATAATGGAGGAAAGGGAGTGGGGTTCTAGTTGGTGGCCACGTAGAGGGAAGGATGGATGTGGGGTCCGGTGGGTGAGGGTGGTGCAGCACACGCTTGGTCAGCGACGGCCATGACCCGGGCGTGGCGGCACCGGGTCACGCGCGGGAGAGGCAGGGGAAGAGAGAGAAGGGAGAGAGGAGGGGAGGCTAGCGAGTGGGGCTGACTCAGGGTGGGGCCCAGCTAATAGAGGCAAGGGAAAGGGCGATAGATGGGGCCGGCTACAGTGTCGATGGTTTAAACTAAATAAAACCGAGCCAAATCAATTTGAACGAATTTGAATCCAAATCAAACCCATCATAACTTCATTTAACCGAAACAGGACCTTCCAGGGATCAAAAAATTTGAAATAAAATATGATTTTGAAGGATTTGATGAGAGGAATAACTTTCTCCATATGAACTTCTCCAGATTTGAAATGGATTTTGAATTAAGATTCAGAGAAGTTTCTATCAGTTGAAATCAAAGAAAATTGATTAGAAAATCTTGGAAACTGGGAATTTGATGAAATTTGGCCAACAAGCTCCTTGTTGTACCTAGTTTCAATGAAAAATAAGTTCCAAGCAAATATGGGTCAAGGATTTGAATTTCCCATGAAGGTGGAATTTGGATTGATTTCACGATAGTTTGAAATCTAAATGTGATTTTTAAATTCCACTTTTGGATTTAGGATTGTATTAGCACCAAATTAATTACTAATGACTTTGATTAGGGTTTCCAAAACAAGAGATGTTACAGTTACTCACGCCCGTGTGGACGCTGTTCGGCAGGACTACTCTGCCCAAGTGCGCGCCTCCCGTTCCCAGTCCGGATGGCTCATTGCCCTTAGCCGGATGCTGGAGGAATGAGCAACCCTCCTCTATCTACAGGAAATAGATCTGGAGGTGAGTGAGGTGATACTGGCAGAGGAGCTAGAGCGCGGCCTACATCCTCCTGATGGGTGGGACCTATCAGCGGAGCTGGACAAGGCCTGCGCGAGTGTGGATAGGTCCATCGACGATTGTGCTGCCAAAGCAGAGTGAGTGTCATGGTAGATCATGCAGGTTGCCAGCGTCCTGGTCAACCTGGTGATGAAGATTAGTTCCCAATCTTTCGTGAGGTTGAGGTAGGTTGATTGGTGGAGCTCTCGACGTTGGTGAAGAAGGCTCCAAACAGACGATCCTAACCTTCCAATCATTATGCCACGGCTCCGTTGGTTACTGACACGTGCGCACATGAATTGGCCTCACCAAGAAGGCTAAGTTCCTGCAGATGCAACGGAGAACCCAAGCAAGAACAAGAAAGAACATGACTAAACTTACAAATAAAAGTATAGCTCATGAATGTGGGGTTTTACAAACCGTCGAGCAGTGAACTGTTATTGAAAGATTAATCTAAGCAAAACTTGACTAATCTCGATGGTGGCTACTGAATATATAAGCTAGGGGTCATGGTCAAACCATAGGATACGTCCCTAGCGGAATCCAACTCGATACATGGGACATCGGCCCAAAATAAGTCGCACAACATCAGAAAGTTTCTGGAAGCCCGTCTTGTTTCGATGATTGCGGCCGTCTCCGATTTTAGTTCACCATGGGACCAGTGGAATTGGAAATATTATCTCCTTAGCTTTCCATGCATATGTATATCATCCAAATCAGAGGTCGGACGCACCGCACCCTATACGTCAATTTGAAGGCAAGGTGGTGCTGGACTCTGAGTTGGACTCAAAGTCAGACTCCTGGACTCCTAATTGGCTTGGAACTCCACCTTGTTGTGCATGTTTCTTTGAATCTCTAGCAACTTCTTGATGTCCCACATGTCCTCCATGTTCCACTCCTTGATTCCTAATGATACAGTGCAAAAATGATGACGCATATCATTTTATCACAATTAGTTTATTTAGGTTGGTGGGCCCATCTCTTCAGCCTAGAGAGGTGGGGTTGTTTCCTAGTACCGGGTGTATGTTTCCCCAACCATATGCCACAGGAGGGAACCGATCGTATCCAACAGTTTTGGGCCGTTACCGACGGCCCGCGGTACCCCGGGTAAATTACCCCAACAATCAGTGTAATACATTTTTCATGATGTGCTTTGGCTATGTGACTTGATCATTCCTTTATGGTTAATTACCTTAGTGAATTGAGATAATTATCATAATCTTTAATCCTGCAATGAGCCCTAATCTTTGACCAAACCCTAGCTTCCGCTTGAGCCATGTCATTAATTATCCTAAGCCTTGTTACCTTCCGACCCCGCTTCAAGAGTAAGTTAGGGTAGTAAGGTCTTTTCATCGAAATTGTTCTCTAAATCATGCATTTCATTGCAACCTAGGTGATTACAACGTTGAGCAAGAGCTTTGGGGGTCAACATTCGAGAAGCTCGTGACTAACTTTCTTTCTTTCTTGAGCAAAGGCAAGCACTGATTGCAAAATCCTTCTCCTAGGAGTTCACTTTATAAAATTTAATTTATGCAATGGTTGTGCATTTATGTATAGGAGTTCTATGGAACCTAGTTGCACTATGGAAATCCTTACAAGCCACCTTGTTACCCTACGATGGAAATAGAACGATAGTATGGCTATGCTTAATGATATAGGCCATCGGTAGAAGACATGTATTTGATAGCTGCTCGCGATAGGGCCTCCGTCTCACTGGTGGTTCTATGTGGTTTATGTTAGCGATCGGATTCTGACTCTATGTGAGACCGGGCAGGGCCAATTAGTGGGTTGTGGAGAATACTGGATGGGAAGGATGAGAGTGCTCTGATATCAGATTCGGAGCTCCGAGGTGATAGCCCCCACCTGTGTCAGTTAACGACCGATCGTCTTGCCCCAGTGAGGAAGTTTGATTATGTACTCACGCATGTGAGACTTATGAGGTCCCGCAAACATAGTAGCTTCGATGGTCGCTATAACATCCCACTGTCAAATCCATGTAATCATGCGTTAATCAGGTTGTAATCTTGGATTTGAATCAAATTCAAATAAATCCAGTCCAAGTTCCTATTGAACTCAAGCTCCAATCTGAAATCTAATTTTCATTTGAATATGGTTGGCCTTTGGTCAAGGTTCCAGTACAAAAGTTGTGGTAAAAATTCTAATATACCGGCATGCAAAATTTTACATTTTTCTGAGGTCCCTATGAATTTAAAATTGGAAAGTCTTTCTTGGCTGTTTTCTCCACGCCGGCCCAGCACAGCAGCGTCCCGGCCCTAACCCCGCGCGTGAGGACTGCCCATTACCGCATGCGTGCCTCAGTCGCTGCCACCTGGGGCCCACCTATCGGTGTCGAATTCCCCAATCCCCTCCCCTGCTCCAGCTGATCCTCACCGCCGGCGTGATTCCAGCCAAACCGTGACACGAGTGTCCGGCCAAGGCTTCCTCGTGCCACCCCGCCCCATCCTCTCGCTGCTGGCCGATGATTGTGGGCCGTACCATTACCTCACCTTCACAGCGCCGTCACCGTTCTGCTGCTTCACTGTGCCGTCATTGCACGGTCGAGATACCGGCACCAGGAGCTCGACAACGAGGCCTCGTGCAGCCCACCCTACTGACGGAGCTGGCGCTACCGAAGGGGCGCCGTCTAGGCCCCGGTGTAGCCCTGCCGGCATGCACGCGTGGCCGTCTAGGTGTGGTGCACTGGCGCGCCTTCTCGTGCCATGTGGACACTGCTCCGCCCCACCCATTCCAGCGTGGGAAGGACAATGGCGTACATACAAATTTCTTTCGGTGTCGTCTCCACGCAAATCCCCTGCCGCTGTCCGCCTCGCTTCGTGCTTGCACTGTCCGAGCATGGCCGAGTGCTAGCCGCCAACCTGAGCCATCCCATCGCTCCTAGTGCTCACCCTATAAAAGGGACCCCTCCCCCCCTGATACCTTTTGGCCGCGTCCCACCACTGCCTCCCTCCTCGACTCCGGTAAGCCGTCTTCGCTGTGCTCCGCCTCTGTTTCTGCCACGCTATCGATGCTGAGTCGCCTCACCTGCCTTCCATCCTCATGTGTTGGTCCCGGAGCTCCATTCCACCTTAGTAACACCCCCAACTGCCGTTGGATTGCGCACGCCTCTATTCCGGCGAGGACAGAGCGTCGCCACCGGTGAGCACTGCCCTCTCAATGCCATCGCTGTCCAGCTCAAGCTTGGCCTCAAAACATTGCTATGTTGGGTCATTGTAGTCCAGTGGTCGTCGCCGGCAGCCGCCCCACAGCCAGCGCTCCACACATGGGTGCGCTGTCATCGTGGGCCGCCTCTGCACGCCAGCCAGGGCCTCACTCGCGGGCCGGCCAGCGCCGTGTGGGCTGCTCCAGCTAGGCCGGCTCGGTTCGGTGGCCGCGCTGTGGCAGGCTGAACACACACTGTGCATGTAGGCCGCGCGCTTGGGTTTCGGCCCGTGGAGAGTTTGTTTTAGAAATCCTTTTCTATATTATTTCGAATTTATTTTAGATTCAAACTTTGAAAATTCATATCTAGATATCCAGAGCTCCAAAATTTACGAAACCAATTTTGTTGGATTCATAATTTTATAAGCTATATAATAAAATTATTTCTCAGATCAGAAACCTTTTCATTGAGTCGATTTCTGTTAAAACTTAAATAACTCTTCATTAATTAATATACGACTGTCGTCATCGCATGTAGGATCCTCTATCAGAGGACTCGTTCCAAAGGAGGAGAAGGTCGAGCAAGAGGTTCCCGGAGGTCCACAAGCCACAAGTTTTGAGGAGCTTAATCCTGAGCAAGGCAAACCCTGGTGCATATAGGACCTATAGATCTAACATGATTTATTTTACTTTATTTTTCTTGCATGTGATGATTGTGCATTACGTGTAGGGTTCTTGTACTGATGGTGATAGGTTGCATGGTAGCACCCTTCCGTATACTATACTTGTTCAGTTCTATTAATGTTTATGACTAGATCTGCTGTGCGTAGTTGATAGCCATCGGTAGAAGTCGAGTGGTAGGTCCTGCATGCATATAAGAACCCTCTTTTCATGAACTAGAAGGATATTGATTATGATGAGTAGATGTTATGGCTATTTATTGTTGTTAGGCTGGGCGGGCCAAGTAGCGGGATCAGTGGAACACTCGTAAGGGAAGGGCGGGGAGAGTGATGTGGCTATTCTAAGGTTCCTATGTCGTGGCCCTCATCTGTGTCGGTTAAGGACTGTGCCATTTTGGTCCCGATGGTAAGCCTTGAGTTGTGTTCTGACCGCATGTCGGGCTTTTATGGGCCCCGATAAGCTGAGTAGCTGTTGCAACTACATTGTCGAACCGCACCTCCCTGCTTCATGTGGTGCTTTTACTTTTGGAGGGAGAATGAGGCCAAGGGCCAAGACTTCATCCTGGGAGCAGAGGCCCAATTTTGACTTAGTAGGGACTTGTGAATGATTGTCATACGTGGGAGCTTGCAGGAGTCAAGCGTATAGCGTGTTGGCTAGGTTTTTTCCCCTACAGGGTGTATATCAATTTGAGTCACCACGACACTCTCTGTTATGAGTGACAGCTTGTCGTTGCAGTCATCTCATAGTATGCTTGGTGTATTGTTGAAGGATTTGAGGAGGTAGACATGGATATGGTTAGGATTATATTATCATTATGATTATTGTATTTACTTACCTTTGACATTGACGTGGGTCAACGTTCTACTTGTCTGTGCTTGTTATAGTTTGTAGGTGCAAACACAGTATTTGGCTAAATTTAAAATGGCTAAAATAATAAAAGTTAAGGATCAACTGCTAGTCGTTGGGTCCGTAGTCCCATCAAACCCTTAGTGCCTTGCATGTCTAGGAGACGGCTATTTATGGCCACGTTAATGGGTCAGTATTGCTGAGCTTTAGTTGCTTAGGACTTGCCTTGTTGAATTATTTGTGTGCAGGTAGCGTCTCTTTCCCCTCGGGTGATGCCGAGGGCGGCTACCAGTGGGAGGTCTAGACTCCTGACAGTTGGACCCTATACTGGGAGGTGCCATAGGCATTGAGTGCTGCTGAGGATGGCATCTTAGGGCATGGTGTCGCCTGTGTATCATTGAGAGAATCCACTTTTGCTTATCATTTAATTCCGCTGCATGAACTCTGATGTACTGAATTTAAACCTTTAAATTGTAATAATTTTCCTATTCAGAACACTATTATTATGGCTTGTATGCATGTACATGTGAATTCTTGCTTCGCCGAGAATCCTTCGACGTAATCCTATTTAACATTGTCATTTTGCGATGGGGGTGTTACACCTAGTATCAGAGCCGTGTCGAGAATAAGTGCATGTTAATGAGCCTTAAAAATTACCAACAACGTTTGTACGGTGAGGAACACGTTAGCCCACATAAGGACTATAATAGCTCTTAGGTGGTAGGCTAACCTTGCTTGATGATTGTTGACTGTGCTAATCCTATTCCTATAGGTACACTAACTCATGCTAGTTCATTAGAATCATTCCTTGTTAAGCTACCCTAATTCAATTTAAAACTTGATTTCTGATCTTGTCATGATTGGTTCCCTCCCTTGTGGTCTTTTTCGATAGCTTGCAATCATGTTGAAGTATTCTTCTTTGAAAGTTCTAACCTTCCCAAGTTTTTGTCTCAGATGGGAGACTACTCGTACTACAACTTCAAGAATGACCGCTTATGCACGAGGGGTTTGCATCATCACGGTTTCCCTCTATTGCTGTGGGATGCCCTTGTGCAGACTGGCTATGTCGATATCCCGTCCCACCCTGTGTTTCTCGATGGGAGCTTGTGGTCCACGTGGCTATCGGGGCCAACATGGATGATGCTACGGAGAAGGCTACTCACTTGGCACTCACTGCCTTGTGCTCGCAGAACTTGGCTGCTACTGCAGGCGTGCCCATCTTGTTGTATCCTATCCAGGACCACTCTGACCCAGAGTGGAAGGCTTGTGTGACTCCCCTAGTGTCACTATAGCAGCTACAATACTTGAACAATAATTCATTGGGTATTTCGGAAGCTTGAATAAATCCTTGCAAGTTTGGTTTGTATATTAAATATTACAGGGTTTGAATTTCAAATTCAAACTCTTTTATTTTATTCAAACCACACCATTTGGCACTTGTATTGTAACTCAATTTCTTGCATACAAGTGATCCCAACTAAAGTCAAGAAGGAATTTTGGAGAATTTATTAGATTTTTCTAGAAGGTTCAAATCCCTTTTAAAATCCATCAAAGATTCAAATATTGAATCTGTTCTAGGAATTTTAAATCTTCTTCTGTTGGGAATTTGATGTCAGCTCAATTGAGAAAATTGTTCACCATATCCCAATCTAGTGACATAAAACAATTGGGAATTTTTGGAGTAGATTAAGGCATCCATTTTGAGTTTTAAAGTTGAGCCAGTTTTGAATAAATTGGAAAAATCTTAAACCGCTAGGCCCACTCGTCAGCCACCGTGTCCGAACAGCGGTGCCCACCCGTGCCAACTGCATTCGAACCACAACCACTGCCGCTCTGCCGTGCCTTAGTTTCACCGCCACCACCGCCCTGGCCGCAGCTCACGCCACCTATGCCAACCTCCTTCGCCGGCTATAAAAGGAGCACCCCCCCCCCCGTGGAGCGACCCTTCTTCCTTCTCTGCCCCTACACCATCACTGTGCCACTATGCTTGACATCATTGGTCCACCGTGGACCACCGTTCTGGTCCCTCTCCGACCCCCCCGACACCGCCCGGGCTCTGACCGACACCGTGAACTCCCTCGACCCCCTTGCTGGCACCCTTGGCTGCTCCTCCAGCTGCTCACCGGCGCACACCCATCGCCCCAGTACTTCACTATTGTCAGCCTCCATGGTGAGCCTACCATCGTCGTCTAACCCCCAGTGAAGTCCCCATCGCCAGGGCTTGCTCCTCGGCCGCTACTCCCATGACCATCGGCTGCTGGCCGATCGGATTTTGTTGGCAAGCCACCGGTGCCGATGGGGGAGAGCGCTCCCCTGCTCTCGACCTCGAGCCGAAAGGCCCATGTGGGCTGGGCCATCATAAGCCGGGCAGGTCGAGGGCCTCTGTAGGCCAAGCCCACTGCTACAGTGGCATTTTTCTTTTACCCTTCGATTAAATGAAACTCAATTCTAAATTTAATTCAAACTTCTAAATCTTAGAGGAATTTAATTATACTCGAATAAATTATAAGTTTAATGTTATAATTTGAATTCCAACTTAGTTAGTGAAATAAAATTATGAATTAATTTTATTTAATCTTTAATTATGGTTTAATTGCTAATCCTTGTCAAGTAATTGTTAATCTGTAATTAATTATCCCTAATCCCAAAATTTATGGAGAATTAACCAAAATTAGTGCTAAGCTATCCAAACTTAGAAAACTTGTTAGAGCTCATTGTTCATGAGTAATGACCATGAAATTTCTATTTTTGCCCTTGTTAAGTAGAACCTTGTGCAATTAAGGTTTCCTTTTTAGAAACTTAACGAAGTTTCACCATGAACGGTTAGTACCCATCCTAAAGCCATAGATCACCTCATGTTTGGTCATAAGTGGTGTTTAGATGTATCGAGCACCCCCCTCTCATGCTTTGTTCTTAAGTATAGTTAGCTAATAGGAGTGAGCTTCACCGAGGCATACGCGTGGAAGACGCGCACTAGGGTGAGGTGGGCCCTGATTGTCTCATTGACCGCGACATGAACTATTGCCACTCACGGGTCCTCTGGGCCTGCGTGTGTTGTGTTGTCAGGTGTATACCCTTGCAAGGTTGACTATTGATTCGAATCTCCGCGACACCCTCAGATACCTTTGCATGTTTAGAGTAAGATGCAAACCTTCTCATGTTAATCAACTTAACTTGGCTAATTGACATGCTTAATAGTA
>VSTD030000238.1:0-17695 GCA_008808055.3 Sporobolus alterniflorus | reverse complement strand
AACCCTTTTTTGTCCTATTTTTTGTGCATCTTTCCATGTCATTTCATACAGAAGGTTGTGTTGATGCCATACAAAAATACTACACATGTCTTATGAGAATGCCATTGTAGTAACCTCAACAGGCCAAAGTCTCTAAGAGTGTGGAAATGACACCTGTATTAGGTTTTAAATCTATTAGGACCTCAATATTACTTCTCTGCCTTGCTCCATTTCTATGTCTTTTCTTTCACTAAGCTACACATCCATTGTTTTCCATCACCATCAAAGCCTTTCTACTTTCTGATTCTCTTCTTGCCTGTGGCATGTGCCACCACCAAAATAATGGTTCAGGCTATGTTGCCATTGTCAGAAGTCCACAAATTAAGCTTACGCCAGTTTTTAGCATACCCTATTGCAGCTCTTGTGCTGCTAATGCTGTTGCAAAGCCCTCCTTGCCACCATGGGTCATGCATTTGTGAGCCTAGGTCCCACCACCATGATCACAGCTTAGTAGATGAGCTCGAAGCATTGATGTGGTGGCCTAGAGGAGTAGCACGGGCTGTCCTGCTTGTCTGTCTCTGAACAGGAGCCATGCTGCTGCCACGGATGATTGTAAAGGCAATGCTTGTTTGGGACAATTGTGGTAAAGCCTGGACAATACCCGTGGTGGAGTATATCGATGTAGCTGGAAAAGAAGGCAAGGACACATTTTAGAGATTTTTTATCACGGTAGTGTTAAAAACTTTTGAACCTCTGTTATATGGGTGGCTTGTTCATATCAAAGCTTTTTTCAAGGTGGCAGCTGTAGAGGATGTGAAATAACTTCAGAAGGATGGAATGAAAGAAACTTATAGAGTGGATGTTGACATTACTGCTGATGAGTGGATAAATATAACCAAGTTCATTTTCAGCACAGGACACTGGTCACTGTCCTTTTTCTGAAATTTTTCCAGTTTCTCTTTTAATTCAATGCTATCTTGTTGTGTTCAATCTATAGGCTTGTAAATTTCTCTCATTTAGTTGACGCAATTAGATTGCTTGATAATTTATTACCATACTGAACTAATCATTAGCGTTTAGTTGAGTCACCTGTTATATGGGTGACTTGTTCACATTGAAGCTTTTTCATAAATTTGTTCAATTATTTCCACTCTCTCCCATGCCGCCAGTTCGTCTCGCACGCAGGTCATGCTCAGATGATTCTTTGGGTGGAATTTATGGCGATGCTGCTTTTAGTAGTAACCAATTCAGGTTCTTCTTCTGGTAATGGAAACTGCAATCTGTGTTCGGCCTCCAAGATTTGGCCATCTGCTCTGTTTGTTTTTTTGCTCAAATCTGTTGCTGCTGAGTTTTCTCCTGGCCGCGCTGCCAAATGCATGTTGTTATTTATCATTGCCGCAACTAACTTATCGTTCTGAAATTTTCTGCAGTAGAGATGCTTCAAGATTATGCCCATTCGAACGCGAGGCCTGACCTACCCGAGGACCCAGCTTCGGCACAGAAAATGTCATGAAAGGAATCAGTTGTTCTTGTTCTTGGTTCCGAAGATTGCATCTTTTTCATGGGGTATTTATTGATGAACGTTGTGTCAATATGTGCAGTGATTCATGCGGAGGACATCAAGATATCGTTGTGCGATGGCAACTCGGAGGATGAGTGGCGGCGGTGGTGCAAGATCGGGTTGCTGTGGCGGAAGGTCATCCACGCGCTCAAGAAGCACGGCCGACGACGCGTCGACTTCCGCTTCCCGCCGGTGGCCATCTCCATTGAAGATGTTCGTGACACCAAGGAAGAACGCACTGTCGCCACCTTCTGGGAGCGCCTTGACGTGCATGGCCTCCTCCTTGACAAGGGTCTTGTTGAGAGAATAACTCATTCCTATTCTTTATTGCCTCTGCTTGAACAGAGCTTGGGAAATGGTAGGATCCAAACATTGAATGTCGTTACAGATTCTTGAAGGTCAGGAAGTTCCATTCCGAGAAGGCAATGCAGATGTGGGTGGAGATGCTGAAATGGAGGAAAGAACTTGGAACTGACACAATCCTTGAGGTGAACACTCTAAACTATAAGCAGCCCGGGGACTTAGTATAGTATATTTTGTTTCATTAATATGCAGTGAGGTTCCACAAAAGAGAGACTGATATGCTTTGAGTCAAAATGTCAGGATTTCAAGTTTGAGGAACTGGTTGAAGTTCTAGAAAATCTGCCAAGAGAGGTTGTTAGTTATTTACTGTGGATGTTTTATACGATGATCAGTAGTCCACAAGACGTAAGTAATACATTGATTGAAGTGTTACATTTCATTGAAAGTGTATGTCTTACTCATCATATAAAAAAGGTATGATTATGTTCCTCCATGAGAGCCAGTTAATTATCCATCATCTCAAACTACATCGCATGATTACATGATCTGAGTTGAGTACTCTTTCTAAATATTGTAATGCAGGTTATGAGAAGGTCAGAAAGGCAGAAACAAATTTTTTGTAAAAGGAAACATGAGGCAACAGCAGCCACTAAAATCGAGTTCTCAGCGCAGGTGATAACTGCTCCTACACAGAAGTCAATCTATCATTACATTGATAAGCCTTTAACTCAATGTCATGAAGAAAAGAGAGAAAAACTTGCTGAATTGGGAGACGAGAAATTTATTCATGTACCCTTAACGTAGAGTCTTCAGATTTGAAAAAAAGGAAATACCCATGTGGTTTCTCTTTTACCAAATTTGATTTAGATTAAAAAAATGTTTTGCTGGTACAAGAATAGATAAAAGACTCATGTGATAATGCTCCATTGTTAGTGTTTCAGACGATTATCTATTCCTTTTTGTTCCAATCAAATTTGTTTTGGCAGTGTAATCACTACTTCTTGCATCCCTTGGAATTAACCAGCTTTCTTCAATACGATAGCTGGTAACATGTGCCTCCATGATGCAGGAAGCTAAGCAAGAACTTATATAACTTGGTGTCTGAAACGCTGATTATTTAGTTATAGATTATTGCATTGCATTAGTGTATTTACTATGGAACTATACATGGACAGATCTATATCCAGTTCAATGTTTAGACACATTTCATCATTGGCCTGTATTCTTAGTTGCATTCTCTTTACTGAATGCCCTTTATGTTTCCAATATGGTGGTATGCCTATACATGGTCAGACTTGCTTATTTTGTTTGTTGAACTTTATTTTTTTATACAACTAATTTGAGTTTCAGTAAAGGTTTGCAGAGGATGAATTACATTCTAGCCTTATTATTGGTTAATCAGGGAGCATCATTCATATCAACTAGAATTTTAATAAGAAAAGACCAATCTATAAATATTTGATGAGGTATCAAGTATCATTGGTAACAAACAAAGATGCCTTATTATTTTGGATGGCTGTCACCGGCCGATTACTCTTTCTTAGCCAGTAAAACAATACACTTACCATTAATAGCGAGTCCTTCTTACTAACATTTTGGTTAAGAGATTATGATCCATGTGCATCATAAGTCTAGGAAATGACAATTAAATTAGCATGCAAATTGTGTTGTTCAATATCATTTTTCACAAATGTTTTGAATTGTACAAATATTGAAGCTAGGAGACTTGTTGTACTGGTCATGACTTGGATTCCAATAGTAGCGGCCACACATCGAGTGGTGAGAATTGCTTATCCAACCAAAAAGTGGTAGTAATTGGTGATCTCAAGTCTGCAAGGCTGAACCGTGAATTCAAAGAACCATGAGAACACTTGATAGTCATGTAACAATGTTTTGAGTCTGGTAGTGCTGAGTTTGTGAATAAAAGTTGTCTCTACTTTTTTTCCCAATGCCTTGGTGCTAAAAGGGATATAACTTTCATCTTTTTTTAAGTAATAATATTCCCTTTTTTGATAATGATGGATTTCTAATTTTTTATATGGAGTTGAACTTCTACTAGATTATTGTGTGATATTGTTTTACGCTAGAAAATCAACTATATATACTACTATATAGCAAAACACAATAATAATTTGTTCTCTTATTTTTGCGTAGCAACGTGCTGACATTCCCCTATGTTGTATTAAGGGAGGGGGGTTTTACAATATCTCACAAGGAGATGCGACATGACCAACTAAAATAAGCAATTACAAGGCTCTAAGAGCGACCTAGCTTGTAGACCTGCATTGCACCATAACTCAAGCGCAGCGGGTGAGGTGGTCGTGTGATGGAAAAAATTGGTGTTCCTATGAAGCCAGATGTTCCAGATGACGTAGATCACCATGGAGTCTTGATGACATTCTTCCTAGAGCGAAGCTACCACGCTGCAAAGTTCTCCTGGTAGATTGGTGTTAGCGAATGCCAGCCATACCGGTGCAAAACGGCATGCCAGGTCTCCCAAGCAAAGGGGCAGTTCAGGGTCAAGTGATCATATTTGGTGGATGCGCTTAGGCCGTGGCGGTGCAACCGTTCTGTTGTCCAACACCTGCGAAGGAGAACCAGCCAGGCAAAGAAGCGGCACTTGTACGGGGCGCGAGCGTCTTCCACCGTTGAGCCACCCCTTGAATGACTGTCTGTCCATAGAACAAGGCTCTGTAAGTCGAGCGGCAAGAGTAGTTGCCCGATGCTTCCCATTGCCACAGGAATTCGTTAGCTATGCCCGGCGAGAGTTGCACTGCTTGCAACTGCTGGTGGATCTCAATGTACTGGATGATGATGGGAATCGTGAGGGCGCCAGTGATATCCTGAACCCAGGAATGATTCAGTAGCGCCAAGGCTGCCATCCAACGTCGCCGGTTATCATTTGAAGTAGCTGCAACCAAGTCTGGTGCAAGGTCGGTGAGACGTACTCCTCCGAGCCATGAGTTTGTCCAGAAGAGGAAGGTGGCGGCGCTGTCACCTTGCTGGAGCTGAACTGAGGTCGCGAAGAATGCTTTGGTAAGGTTGTCTTCCCCGCACGGTAGTGCAGTTCAGGGGCGAGCTAGGACGGTACGGTGAAGCCAAAACCATCAAGCACCACTCCTAGTAGCCTCAGATCCAATACGTCCATGCCCGCTAATGTGCAGCGGCCGTTGAATACGGCACCAAGCCACCAATCTTTTGCCACTTTGAACCATATCCCACGTCCATAGGAACGCACGCATGAGCTTCTGGAACAGCTTCAGCAACCAAGAGGGTTGTCTGAAACTGATGGAAGTGTAGACTGGCACAGCTGACATTATCATTTTGATTAATGTCAATCTGCTGCTATGATGCATCACCCTCACTTTCCAAATTCGTAATTTATCGGTGACCTTGTCTAGCAGCGGTTGGAGGGCTAATTTAGGTAGCTTTGTCAATGACAACGGTATTCCTAAGTACTTGATCAGGAAGTCTGTCATTTGACGCGAGAAGATGATTGTTGCGAGAGCTACCTGGTCTTCCGACAACTTGATGGGTGCCATTTGGTTAGATTACACCCAAGGTCCGAAGAGTCTTCAAAGAGTGCTAACACGCTGCGGGTCAGCTGCAAGTCTTGGACTGATGGAGATATGAATAGAACTAGATCATCTGCATAGAATGAAGCCTGGTGCGGTAGCCGTGTGTCGAGGGGTTGAAGAAGCAACCAAGTGTCTGCCTTGTGAATTAATGCGTTGAGAGCCTCCATCACTAATAAGAACAACATAGGTGAGAGTGGATCACCTTGTCTTAAGCCATGAGCGTGACTGATTCTCTCCCCTGGATTGCCGTTCATCACGACCTTAGTGCTTGCCGTTGACAATAGCACTATTGTCCACTCTCTCCAAAGCCTAGAAAAGCCAACAAATTCCATGATTTCTAACAAGAATGACCATGCCACGGAATTGAAGGCCCAGGCAATGTCGATTTTCAGAAGAAGCGTAGGCCTTTCCATTGCAAGCAAGAGCTTGGCCGAGGAATGGACCAACTTGAAGTTGTCTTGGAACAAGCGCTCTGGCTAATGTGCACCAGTTCAATGAGTTTGGGAGCCAGCTGATTAGCCAATACTTTAGAGAAAATTTTGTCGACCATGTGTATTAGGGATATAGGGTGGTAGTCCCTAATTCCCTTGGCCTATGCAGACTTGGGTAGCAAGGTCATTATCGCTTCATTGATGTTGTGGAATCCTCTGGTGTCTAGATGCCAGAAGGCATCGAGAGCGCTCATGAGCTCGTGCCTGATAAGTAGCCAGGATGCCTGGAGGAAGCGCACGGTAAAGCCATCAGGACCCGGGGCTTTGTCCGGTGACAGGGCTTTAATCACCGACCACACCTCCTCTTCTATGAACCATGAGCTTATGCTAGTCAAGTCAAGGCGAGGCAAGTCTAACCTATCCAGTTTGATACGCCTCACTCGTGTCGACGGGGTTGCCAGCACTTGTTCAAAAAACTCTAGCGTCGCATCAGCCTTGGTATCCTCTGAGACTGCCATGCCACCATTGTGTTCTAGCACATGGATGAAGTTGTGACGCCTGCGCGCATTCATGTGCGCGTGGAAGAACTTGGTTGGCGCGCCCCCCTCGTGCAGCCACCGCACATGGGCTTCCTGCCTGGCGATGGTACGTTGCAGCGAAGAAAGGCCCAACATTTTTAGCTTGAGCTCTTTGCGCAGAGCTTCTTCATGCGGGCCGAGTGGACGGTGATCACCAGCTGCCTCCAAGCAAGCCACTACTTCCTTGGCCATTGTGAGTTGCAACCGCACGTTGGTGACAAATTTATCGCTCCAGCTCTTGAGGAAACGAGTCATATTATATAAAAGCCAATCGGGCGAACAGGCTTGCATTTCTCAGCGGGCAGTGCCAGGATTTTTCCATGACCTCCAGGAACCCATCACAGCGAGTCTAGAATGACCGGAACAAGAATTGCTTCCTTTTATGAAGCTTAGCGTGGGTGCAAAGGATTAGAGGTGCGTGGTCTGCAAATCACACCTTGGGAAGATGTCCCATTCATTGGACACGACGTCAATACAGCGTTGGATGAGTGCGCTCATTGCTTCAAGTGTAGAGCCGACCACTAAGTGGAGTTCCTTGAGAGCCAAGTGATTGAGAAAATGTATGAACTGCCCTATGAGTCTTCGGTTCAGTCAGTCGTTGCTTTTATTTTGTGCCCTATAAATCATATTAAAGCCACACGTTACTAGCCAAGGGCCTTGAATGGCGCCATCGGTCGACCGAAGTCCATCAAGGAATTCCAGTTTCTATGTGTCGACAACCGGTCCGTATACCAAGGTGAACCACCAGTTAGGTCCTCCGGCCGAACACCTGATCTTGATAGTTACCGAAAACCACTTGGTGAAGGAATTTGTGACCGACCAGCTAGAGGCTTTCCATGCGACCAGGATTACCCCACAAGTTTGAATAGAAGGGAGATAGGTATAGTCAAAACCAGCACAAAGCAATTGTATTACATCAAAGTCCGAGATTACATGAAGCTTATTTTCTTGTAAACAAAGGATCGACGACCGTTCTGCTGCGATCAGCTCTCGCACTGCGTCTCGACGGGCATGAGATCATACTCCCACTGTAACACCCCCATCATAGAATGACAGGTTGTTAATCAGGATCATATCGCATGATTCTTGATGAAGCAAGAATACACAAGTACACATATACAAATTATAAATTAAATGCTCTGAATATAAAATATTATAATTTTGGTTCCAGTTTTGAGACAACAGAGTTTTGCAGCAGAAAATTATACATGGATGCAGAAGCGATAAACTTGATGATATAAGGGCAACACCTTGCTCTAAGATGTCGTCCTCATAAGCGGTCAACGCATATGGGTCTCCCAACATGGGTCCAACCGTCGAGTCTGGACCACCCACTGATAATTGCCCTCGACATCATCGAAAGAGAGAGAAGAGCTACATGCACACAGTTAGATCAACAAGGTAAATTAAATGTCTGGAGAAGGCGACCAGGGGGAGGATGAATGTGAGTCAATTAAAATTTCTCACAAGAACTTGATCTATGTCTCAAAACAGATCCAACACACATTTCTTCTAACTTGGTCATGACTACATAGCTATTAAAAAGCTATTGGTCCACGGAACCGAGTTAGAAACATGGAGCACAGCGGAAAGTGTGAAATGGTGCAAGCAAGACCACAAGCAAAATCATAACGATAAAAAATAGCTCAACAAAGTCACTCACTGCCTTATGCACATTTCATCGAACGCATTGCGGTCATGATTGAGAAACCACCATAGAAGAACAATGAGCACTAGAAACACTCGAGCCTTTGATCCAGTGACACAAGAATAAGACCGGGTTCCACCTACGAGAAACCTCACACAATCAAGATCTTAACTTGGAGGCAAAATCAAATAGAGCAGCACAAAATTGAAGACTGACAGGAACGAGCAGGTTGCAGAGTCCTTGATGAAACCTTGGCACAGAACAATATAGAGCACGGGCGCAGGAATGCAAGACCTAAGATGAGTAACTCAGAGAATCAAGAGATCGAGCAAACAAAAAGTCTGCCAGCCAGCGAAGAACACTAGAATCATGACTGAAAAATTCAGAGCTGGAATCTGACATCCAAAAAGGCCATACCAGCGGCACTCAGGCACACGCGCAACCCTAAAAACAATGAGAGCGAAGGAAACCAGGCCGAGGCCGGTGGCCTTTCACGCGAGCGGGAAACCACACTGCTGCTTCCTGCATGCGGGAGACCAGACCGGGTAAAACACAAATGAATCCTTGACCGCAGGAACTAGAGAGGAACACGAGGAAAATTGAAATCCTTGCGCGGGGAACGGCGTGCTCACACAGGATCTGGTCACCCAATAAAATTTCTCCAGCACCAAGACCAAAGCGAGCAGCACAATCAAGGTGGAAAAAGAACACAGCCAGCAGCTAACTTGAAAAACGAGGTCCTTGACAGAACACGAACAGCAGCGGGAAACAAAAAGACAAGTCGCTGGGAGCTGCCTTGCCCGAGCAGGCGAGATCAAGATTTGTGGCCGAACCTGACCGGAGCATTGGGCTTCTGTAGCTGGCACACAGACCGAGGGTCAGTGGTAGATCAAAATGAGATTGAGCAGGAAAACAAATCGGTGCCAAACAAACCAGCAGGCGCGCTTTGCGATGAGAACGAAACCGAAAATCAACGCTCAAAAACCAGACAGGAAGATTAACTCGGGACAGGATCCGCTGCGGGAGCCAAAAACAAAATCAGATCTGAACAAGAGAACCCAAAGCAGTGAACCGGGAATAAATCTAGCCAACCACGAACACTCAGATTGAGTGGCACCTAAAAATGCACAGCACATACGAGATCTAAAAATCAGTTTTTATATTGAGATCCAAAACAAGATTACAACCGATTTATGAAGGTCACCACTCTCCCTCCTTCCCTCATTTAATTATTAGAATGAAATTTAGTTCTTGTCACACTCCCTCTAAACTAGGGAAGAAATGAAAATAGGATAAGTGGCAATGAGCTACATTTCTCTATGGTCCTATTTATAGTATCAAGTAAAAGACTAAAAGACTACTATGCCCCTATGGCCTAATAAATAGAAATGACGATTTTAGGTTAGAAGGATCTGACACAATCCGTCGCATCAATCTGTCCATCTTCTATTTTAACTCGACACAACCTCCATGATGATGCCACGTGCACCACCTATTATCATGTCTATGCCAGTCTTGAGGTCAGACTGTGAAACTCTAGCATGACTTGCTTTCATGTGAAGCAAGTCACTAGATCTCGACGTGTGTTCCACGCTATCCTCCCTCCCTCGATTTTATGACGCAACCGACAAACTGAAGCCTGTTTGGTTTTGAGACCCAAACCAATAAACCGCCGCGGTGATTTTGAGTCCCAAATCACCAAACCGCAGCTGCCGAATTTGAGGTTCAAATTGGGAAACTCGAGCCACCGATTTTGAGGCCAAACCGGTAGAAACCGTCCCAGTGATTTTGAGGTAAAATCACTGACAAATCATCCCAGTGGTTTTGAGGCCAAACCACTGACAGACCGTCCTAGTGGATTTGAGGTCAAACCACTGACAAACCATCGTAATGATTTTGATGTCAAACCATTGAGAAATCATCGATCTTGGTTTTGAGGCTCAACCAAGAAACACATACTCCTCGTCTTCATGTGCACGATGCAGACCGCACACGACATCACCCGACATCCTAATTGCCCGACCACCGAGTATTCGACTTATGCTTGACCATCTCTGATCCTCTACACCAGATTTCCTACTCCTGCCTAGATCCTCATCGCTGTCCACCATGTCGCACCTATCACCTACACACCACGAGACAAGCAAATGTGATTCTCCACATGAACAAAGGTAATAGCGTAGAACCATCGAAATATCCCAGATTTGAATTTAAACCTCAGCATGTCAATGACTTAACACCTATCAAACCAAAGTACTGACTACTTGGTTTCTCAATCTCCCCCTTAATGAGTCCATTGACAACAAAAAACATAAAATTTAAATCTTGAATCTAAGACCCCATGAAGCACAGCTAGAAAATCAAAAGCCAACCAAAAGTTTAAGAAGGTCATCTAGAAGAAGAAAAAGTCGCAAGACTAATAAAATACACAAAAAGCGGCAAACCAAGCCAAAATGACAAAGAATAGCTAAGAAAAGCTCAAGAACACAAAGAGCTCACAAATCTCCCCCTGAATCAAACTCTCCCTAACACTCTCAATGTAAGCTCACCCCCTAAATAGACATTTATCATGTTTCCTCTCTCAACCACCCGATTAGCAAGGGTTCAACTAACTTTATGCACAATTTTCCCCCTTTGGCAAAGAACTCATCAAACACAAACTGAGAGAAGAATGAGATGTTATGCATGAGATTTAAAATTAGGGTGTTTCACAAGGCATACAAGTAAGTATTTGAGCAATTATACATCATCAACATGTCAAAACTTACAAAATAAGAGTGAATCATCATAAAGAGATCATAACAGGATAACAAGCAAGTAGCCATAAGCTAACATAAGCATAAAGTGAATAAGCAAGTTAAGCAAGTCACCACAAGTATAAGACTCCTATCTCAACCAAAACAAGCATATAGACTCGCTAGACATCATCTCAACAAAAGTAACAATAGTTCAGGAAAGCATGTTTTGCCAAACTCTCACTTATCCAACTAAGAACTCAGTTTGTACAAGTGAGTAAACAAGCAACTGAATAAGCAATTAGGTTCGTAATTTACCCATTTTAAGTCCTCAAGTGGTCTCTAAACCGCGCGGAGGATCGCACGACTGGGTACGACAAGCACACTGGAGTTTTAAGATCACTATATTGGAATTCTTATTAAGCACAAGATACAAACTGAATTTTAGGCAAGTTTAAAGTACAAGACAATTGAGTGTGCCTTTGCGGCAAAAGAGGCACACACCTCTCCAAAGTTCCATCATGAGCTAAACATTTGGCAAAGAATTTTACTTTTCAAAATGAAGTTGCCCAAATCAAGACTTATCCCACAAGTCACAAGACAAGTCTCAAAAGAGATAAAAATACTTATACAAGTGGTGAACAAGAGCAATTAATTGAGTTGTCAAGTTTTAACATATGCTCTACATTGTAATTATGACAAGTTATCTAGCATGGTCTAGTAAAAAATTTTATATCTCATTACTACTTATACTAGCACAGTGATAAGCACAATTAAGCAAATACAAGCTAGTATAACAGATGAATCAAAGTAACTTAGGTGAGTATGAAGAAAATGTAAGAGAAAAAATAAAAGATATAAATATACAAGATAAGGCACAAGCTCCCCCTCAAACCAAGCCATGAGGATGAAAAACACTAATTTCTAAACTCAAGAGGGCAGCAACCAAAACACAAGCTTTCTCAATGGCAAAAAACATACTCCCCTTAAAATCAAGGCAAATAAAAACAAGCACCAAACTCAATTAATGACGCCAACTCTCCCTGAAGTAGAGAACACAAGGTTTCATCAATTTAGCTTAGGCAAACCTCAAGACAAGATTAGGTCACTCAAACAACTAAGCAACTCAATGCTCCTATGGCCTAGGCACAATTACCACAAGTAGTGAGAATAATCATCAACGATCACAAGCATAAACCACTTGCCGTCCACAACAAGAAAAATATGGACCACCACAGCAACTCATCTCAAAATAGGGGTAGAACCATCTAACTGAAAGCCATGTCTACATGGGAAATGAACACCATGATAGAGCAACCATGGGTCGTAACCAAAGCATTGACATAAAACCTCTTTCTCTTTTTTGGGCTAAGACCATGTGAACAATGATCGAGTTCATAAGAGCAGGGAAGTAGAAAACAAGGAGAATAATCAATGAACTCATCATGGAAAGAGATCTAAGCAAACTTCACCCACACAAGAAGCAAGATGCAAGATAGAGTAATTATAACACATGCTACAATGATCAAGTGAGCACAAGAACAAATTCTACATTACTCATAAGCGTAAAATAAAGTGTATGAGAAAGCTCACAGAGTAAGTGAAGATGTCACAATACAACACAAGCTCTTGAAGGCATGAACAAGGATATTGAGAACCATCCGTATCTTAATCACTCTAAGCAAAAGATCGAGATCATCAAAGTTCATGTTCTCCATCCCAGGACCTCCATCCTACATGAGAAAAGAGAGAAATGTTTGAGTCTTATATTCTAAAGGGTTAGTCGATAAATACTTGGGAACCCATGACTTGGATACATCACCAATAACTATACTCAACTTATCATGAGGGTTAGCATGATGCAAAATTTTGTTTGAAAATGAAGTCTTGACTCACCCTTAGAAGCATGCCGAGAAATATTAACTCGAGGAAAAAAATGAGTGTGCCAATTAGAACAAAACAGCGAGAAGCTCTCAAGGGAACAACATGAGAAGAACCAATAGAAGCATCACAAGGACAAAGTCAAGGACCAACAACAGAAGCTCTAGAAGCATGCCCATAGACTCATCCTAACCCATAAGAAAAGGAGTTAAAGAATCGATCAAAACGGTGAAATCTCATATTGGGCTCATGAGTGTTCATGCTATGAGAAAAGCCTCAAACCAAATTCCCAGAAGAATCAAACACACGAAAAGAATAGGAGTGAGATTGGAGAACCATTTAGCGACTCCGGTCAAGTGTCGAGAGCAAACAGAATTCATCAACCACATGTTCTCCAGACCTCCGTCCATCAACTACAAAGGATGAGAAAAGGTCAATGGCTCAGTGCTAGGGTTAGTGAGATAAATCTTAGTAATACAACACTTAACCATGCGACCAGATAATGTCTTCACACTTCTTTGCACTTCACCATTTGGCCCAATGGGTCGTGAACCACGACGGGGAAAATGTGGACCGTCCAAGCGTCTGGACTCAAAGTGAGTGTGAGATCCTCTAGCAGGAAAATTGGGCCTACACGAAAAATGATCATCACGATGAGAATGTGGGCCATAACCAAAGCGCCTGGGCACAAAGTTGTTCTCTTGTGAACCAAAACCATATTAGCGATGGTTAGGTCTATTAGAGAAATGAGACAAAGCACGAGAAGAAGTGCGAGGTGAAGCACGAGAGACAGAGAATCAGAGAACTCATCACGATATAAGTTTCTAGCATAGTCAAAGCGTCTCTTCTCAATTCTCTTACGACGAAAGCAAAACTCATCCAAGTGACATGTACGACCACAAAACATGTAAACAAAAGCTTTCTTTCTAGGCTTGGGGTTTTTTTCTTCACATCTCTCTTGAGTTTGAAGGATGACTTTGGACTGGATGGGTAGTAAGGCTTGGTGAATTTGATTGTTTCCTCCTCTTTGTGGTAGTTGGAGGTAGGAACAAACTTGTGAGCTCTCTTCTCACCTTTGTCCTCACATATCTCAAAACTAATACCCAACTTCTATGTGAACTTGGTTGCACTCTCACTCACAACCGTTCTCTCAAGATGAGCAGTCAAATATGCAACCTCCTGCTTTAGCTCGGTGTTCTCTTTGATAGCATGGAAAAGTTTACCCTTAAGAGAACCACACACTACGCACGGAGGGGATAAAACAGTGTAACAAAAAGAATGATCAAGTTTGTGCTTAAGATCCTTTATCTCAACGGCAGAAGTCTCTAAATCAGATCTAAGCAATGAGCAACTAGTGCAAGCACCGAGCAGTGTGGAACAAGTTTTGAGCTCTCCGAGTTCTAGCCTTGCACTATCAAGCAGACTTTGCAACATGAGAATGCAAGAGCCACAGGTCAGCATAGTTCAAAATAATCATTTTGCAATTATCACATAGTTTGACACTCATATCATCGTGCACTGACTGAACAGAATCAATTTTAGAAAAAACACTTTCAAGTTTAAGATTTAGCTTTTTGTTCTCACAAAAAATCTTGTAAAACAACATTGCACAAAGCATTTTCAAGCTCAACGACTCTCAAAGAAAGACTCTTTGGGGATAGATCATTATTTACATTAGAGTCGGAGATATTTCTCAAAGACTTGTCCATGAGGCAAAGACCGGTGAAGTCGCCTTGGTTGCGTTTGACTTTCTCATCCTCCTCTGAGCTGAAGGAGTCGTCACTAGAGAAGTCGAAGTCGCTCGAGACATGATCTTTTAGAACTTCTTCTTCTTGTTGTCCCCAAAGCGGTATTTCTTCTTGCTGTCACCCTTGTCGCTGGAGTCATTATGGTTGTTGTTGTTGTAATTGTTGTAGGAGTCGAGCTCCTTCCTCTTAAGGTAGTCGACGATGGAGTGCATGGTGTCACCGCACTCGAAGCAGCCCCTAGGTGATCTCCTGTTCTCCTTGCAGAACTTGTGCAAGGCTCGAAACTTCCACGCCAGTACGATAATCTCATCATCAGGGATGCTCTCGTACTGCTCATCAGAAGCTGCAACCAAATAGGACAGGGCAAACTCCAAAGTAGATGAGACAGTTGTGTTGGTGGGGTTAGCATCATGACCATCAACATGAGCACTAGTAATCAGAGTCTTACTAGTAAGATAAGCATCGTAATTTGGACGACCCTTCCTAGACAATTCATGAGATTTTAATTTGCTAAACAGTTTCTCGTTGTATAGGATAGCAAAGTCGACAGACTCCTCTAACACAGTAATTTTCATGCCCCATACATGATCATCAAGTACATATAACAACTGCTTAGCACGCTCATTATCAGAGTATGCAAGAGGAATACAAGAACGTAAACTACTGACGGTGGACTCAAACCAACCAAAACAATCATCAATCGATTCACCAAGTTTCTAAGAAAAAATCTGGTACTCCTTATTATAAGTATCTCTACGTGAAGACTCAATCTCAGATGAGCCCTCATAAGTATTGCATAACTTAAGCTAGACATCATGAGTAGTTTCTAGATGCGAGACTCTATCATACATATTTCTACCTAGAGCAGTAGTAATGAGATTAAGAGTCTTGTAGTTGTTTTCATAGCTTTGTAGCTCACCTTGGGTCATGTTGTTGAGCGTTGTCGGGATCACATACGTCTCCTGTATGATCTCCCAAATAGCACGACCCTGACTCAGAAGATAGTTATGGGTTCAATTCTTCCAATAACAGAAATCCTCATCATTGAAGACCACAAACTTGACAACACCTTTCTCCATGTCGCCTTTAGATCATAAAGCCAGCTAGAGTCAACTAGTGACCAAATCGATTTTGATACCAATTAAAGAACTGGAGAAAGGACCAGATGGGGGGGTTGAATGAGAGCCAATTAAAATTCCTCACAGGAACTTGGCCTATGCCCTAAAACATATTCAACATTCTTCTCTTCTAACTCGGCCATGACCACATAGCTATTGATCCATGAAACCGGGTTAGGAACATGAAGAACAACGAAAAGCATAAAATGGTGCAAGCAAGACCACAAACAAAACTACGGCGATCAAAAATAGCTCAACAAAGCCACTCACTGACTTATGCACATTTCATCAAACATATTGTGGCCGTGATCAAGAAACCATCATGGAAGAACAATGAGCACTAGAAATACTTAAGTCTTTGATCCGCTAGCTCAAGAATAAGACCAGGTTCCACCTACGAGAAACCTCACACAATCAAGATCTTAACTTAGAGGCAAAATCAAATAGAACAGCACCGAAACTGAAGACTGACAGTAGCGAGCAGGTTGCTGACTCCTTGATGAAACCTAGTCACAGAACAATATAGAGCACGGGCGTAGGAATGCAAGGCCACAGATGAGAGAATCAAGAGATCGAGCAAACCAAAAATGCAAGGCCGCAGATGAGAGAATCAAGAGATCGAGCAAACCAAAAAGGTCATCGACTGGCGAAGAACACAAGAATCACAACTAAAAACCTCGGAGAATCAAGAGATCGAGCAAACCAAGAAGGCCATCGGTCGGTGAAGAACACGAGAATCACGACCGAAAAAATCAGAGCAGGAATCTGACGGTGCGCTGTAGCTCGCTCTGTGAGAGGCAAAGGATTCCACGAGCACTCGCGGTGGGAGACGGTAGACCAGCGCCGGGTAGGCACGCGCGCACACCCAAAAATGATGAGAGCAAAGGAAACCGGGCCGGTGGCCTTTCATGCGAGCGGGAAACCACGCTGCTGCTTCCTGCACGCGGGAGACCAGACTGGGTAAAACACAAATGAATCCTTGCCCGTAGGAACTGGAGAGGAACATGAGGAAAATTGAAATCATTGCGTGGGGAACGGTGTGCTCACACAGGATCTAGGCACCCAAGAAAATTTCTCCAGCGCCAAGACCAAAGTGAGCAGCACAATCAAGGTGGAAAAAGAACACAGCCAGCAGCTAACTCGAAGAACGAGGTCCTTGATAGAACATGAACAGCAGCGGGAAACAAAAAGATAAGTCGCTGGGAGCTACCTTTCCCGAGCAGGCGAGACCAAGATTTGTGGCGAACCTGACCGGAGCACTGGGCTTCTGTAGCCGGCACACGGACCGAGGGTTGGTGGTAGATCGAAACGAGATTGAGCAAGAAAACAAATCGACGCCAAACAAACCAGCAGGCGCGCTCTGCGATGAGAATGAAACCAAAAATCAATGCTCGAAAACCAGACAGGAAGATGAACTTGGGAAAGGATCCGCTGCGGGAGCCGAAAACAAAATCGGATCTGAACAAGAGAACCCAGAGCAGCAAACCGGGAATCAATCAAGCCAACCACGAACACTCAGATCCAGTGGCACCTAAAAACGCACAGCACATATGAGATCCAAAATTCAGTTTTTTCATTGACATCCAAAACAAATTACAACTGATTCACGGAGTTCACTGTCCTCAAACTGTCGTGATGATTTTAAGTCCTAAATCACTAAATCACAGCTACTGGTTTTGAGGCCCAAACCAGAAAATTCGTGCCACCGGTTTTAAGGATAAAACTAAGAAACCGTCCCAGTGATTTTGAGGTTAAACTTCTAATAAACTGTCCTATTGGTTTTGAGGTTAAACCACTGACAAACCGTCCTAATGGTTTTGAGGTCAAACCGTTGACCTTGGTTTTGAGGTTCAACCAAGAAATCTATGCTCCTCATCTCTATATGCACGGTGCAGGCCGCACACAGCGTCACCTGACCTCCTAATCGTGCGACCACCGAGTACCCGACTTGTGTTTGACCATCCTTGATCCTCTGCAATAGGTCTCATACTCCTACCTAGATCATCGTCGCTACCCACCATGTCGTATCTGTCACCTACACATCACGAGATAAACAAATATGATTTTCCACATGAACAAATGTAATAGCGTAGAACCACTGAAATGTCCCGAATTTGAATTCAAACCTCGATATG
>VSTD030000237.1:0-17700 GCA_008808055.3 Sporobolus alterniflorus | reverse complement strand
GCGAAAAACCCTAATGGGATGGTATGCACTGGTGCTTGCCTTTGCTTAGGAACAATGTTAGATTTCTTGCGCTTCACGAATGTTGACCCCCAAAGCTCTGACTCTGCTCTTCTTGATCGACGTCGTAGCCAACACCTAGAATGGAATGCAATGCACAACTTAAAGGGTGAACGACGATGATGTGACAAGGATGGGTAGCTCGACATGGCGCTTAGGTTTAGAGATTAAAAGATTAACTAATTTAACTTAATGAACTTGCCTTCTTAGGTTTCATGACTTAGGTATTTAGTGGGACAAAACAGCTTCAAAGACTCACTAACGACGTGAGTTGAACGGGTTACTTAGGTTTGGGGTCATGATTAAGGTGTTGGTAAGCTTTGACAATCTTAACCCTAATCACCTTCATAACTAGGTTCAAACCATCCAAAAAGAGTGATGATCAAGCCTTTAACTTAGCACAAGATCATGGAAGGTCATATGAAACTAACCTTGTCATGATGGTGAGGAGAAGATATGAAGGTGCTCTATAGGTTTAGAATGGCTCTTAGAATTGTTCATGGCAAATCCTTGTCATCACCTTAATCACTTAAAGTTTAACCTAATCAAGGTGGAAAGATGACTTTATCATAGCTAATAACCAAGAAAAGGGGATGATAATATTTTTTCTATGATTGGGAGGCGAAGATCAAATTTTAGGTCAATGTTTCACTAATTATGTGCCTTTAGATAATTATTTAAGAATTAGCCTTGAATTAACCAAGCTTTATCAATTATTGGTAATTAATAATGAAATTAATATATTTTTATATTATATTTAAATTCAATTATCAGAGTTGGTTTGGAAAATTTATCGAATTTATTTAAATTCCTATGATTTTTTGAAGTTCAGAATTATTTGAATTATTCAAAATAAATAAATTGAAATTGTCAATGGGTACTGTGCATATGGGCACCATGAACTGTTGGCTTCGGCTGGCCCAATTGAAGTGGGCCAGCCAATCGGGCTTCTAGGCCCATCTCCAATCAGGGGAGCTGGGGGCAACGCGCGCGCCATGACGACGCCGGCGGCGGCCCGGCTGCTCCGGCCATGCTGGCGGCGAGGGGCTGTGGGGAGGGGACTCCGGGCTTGACGGCGGTGTGGTGAGTCGGTTTTGGGGGTCGGCGACGAATGAAACTCACCGGGAGAGCTCACCCACGGCGGCAGCACTCGATGGAGGGGAACCGGCGGCGGCGGCTCGAATCGAAGGTCGTCGGAGCTCCCGGAGGGGTCGGTGAGCAACGCGTCACTGAAGCGGAGATCGTGGCATGGACGGTTTAGACGGAGGGTGGCCGAAGCGGGCTGTCCGCGTGGAGATGGCCCGCGGCGGCTCGGCCGAGGACCTTTGGCGGCGGAGGCACGGACATGGGGTTAGGGAAGCTGCCGAAGGGGTCACCGAGGTGCGTGGCGTCTGGGGCGTGCTCGGGGAGGTGGAATGGGGAGCGGACCCAGCCAGAGCTAAGCTGTCAGCGGTGGGGTGCTCCTCGCGGCTCGGTGGACGGCGTTGCGGCTCTTTGGGGACTCTTGGCGGCCGAAAGCTTGAGGACGAGGTGGCGCCCGCGCCACGGCTCGGGTGCCCGCAGCGTGGCGGCTTGACGGCGGCAGCAAAGGTGGTGCTTGAGGAGCGGCGAGCGCTCGAGTGCGAGGAGAGGAGCAGCGGGAGGTGTGGGGGGATGGGTTTCTCTTCGGTGCTTGGAGCACGAGGGGATAAGGGCGAAGCGGCCAGCACGTGGGACGGTGACCGGTCGACGACCAGAGGCGGCGGTGGCTGGCGGCTAGCGGTGACCAGCCGACGGGCGTGGCCGTGCGCGCGCGCGCTCGCCGTGACCGCGCCTCGCTGTCACCGAGCGACGCAGCGCTGAGGCAAGCATGGGCGCAGTGACGGTGGGCCTTGGCCCGGTTAAACCGGCCAGATCGGTACTGTTCACATGGGCCGGCCCAATTCCACAGCTAAATGTTTTTCCAATATCAAACTGCTCCAAGATTGTAAAATACAAAACTTGCACTTCTTTCTCTCCAAAGAATTTCAAACTTTGCAAGGTGAAATATAATTTCAAAAGGAATAACTTTATGGACTAAACTTTGTTTGAATTTGGTTTGAATTTTAAAGGTGTTTAAACATTTGAGGAAAAATCCCATAAATTCACCAAAATTCTATCTTGACCTGATATTCCATGCTATGAATTTATATTAACTTATTTGCATTCAAAAATTTGAAGTTCCTTTAGAAGTGGTAAAAGGACTTAAAAAGGAAAACCTAAAGGAGTTCAAATTTCAATTTGAAATCCAACTCGAATTAGGTTTTACTGTAGTAATAGCTGTAGCAACATTGTAGATGTACTGTAACTGCTACAGTGACACTAGGGGTGTTACAGGTAACCTGAGCCTCTCTCCCAGGGGACAGACTCAGGCGCCATAGTGGGTCACTAGCGTTGCGTTGAATTCTTCAGGACTCCGTCGATGAGTTCTATATGGCCTATAGCGGAGAGGGGAACTCTGACTTCCCCATCTCCCAGAGGCGTAGAATGGGAACACCGCCTGCTCCAATTACGACCTCCCTCTGATATTTTTCTCCAAGAAATCAATAGCGCAATCTTCCTTGATGCATGAAACACAAAGCAGCTAAGGAAACATTATCCCCAATTTTTTCACTTCCATACACCTTTTCCGTCTTTGTAAAAATTTCTCATCAGCCAAGTGCAACATTACGACCTGGCTGTATCTCGACACTCGGGGGCTACTAGGATTACAATTTCTCAGTCAAAACTTACTGTGAGTGGTCAAAAGTCACGTTTGCTTTCTCTTCAAAAAGTTTAGAAGTTCACCGCAATTACACGATGTTGGGACTTAAAAGCCAAGGACTAGTAAGTCCCGAACACGAAGGTGTCAATCCTCGTTGGAAAAGTAAATGTAAGGAATAGTTTCTCACAGGTGTCCCACCAATGAGCAACTAGGGTCTAGGGGAGATCAAGGGTCTTGATTAAAATGTCTGTAATGCCCCCATCCAACCACTACATTACAACTCAACACAATCATGGGTCATTAAGAACTTTTAGGATTTACAAATATTTCTGTGCCCGACCAATCATCGGCCTACACATGTCCCCCGCCGAAACAGTTCATCGTTTACCTTCACCTCGGTGAGACTTCTGATGACAATGGGGACCTTCGGTCGTGATGCGCCTGGCAGACCTATGTCTCCGACTCCTTGGTGTGACCTCTGGTGGTGACGGGGACCGCTGGTGGCTCTGTGCCTGCCCGACCTCCATCACCAACTCGTACCAGGCCTCCGGCTGGCTGGTTCCATCCAGACATACATTGCCTTGCTTGAAATAAAATCCAACTTGCATGGGTTAGGATAAACAGGCAAAGCTTCGCATGTGAGGTTAGGCTTTGTTGGGGAAACTCTGATGGACCTCCATCATGTATCCCCAACAGTAGCCCCTCGCTAGCAAGGTTCAACCCCAATGAGCCGAACCCATAATTGATGCAATTGGGATTCCCTAGAAAGCATCACCCTCTCGCATTGGGGCTGGAGCTTCACGTGTTTTCATACGGATGAGCTTCGGTGAGCAAGTACTTTATGTTTCTTTTCCTTTAAAAAAGCGTCACCCTCACCTTCGAGCACGTGGACACCAGAGCTCATATCGGTCATAGTGATTTTGTTATGAAGGCTATGATGTGTAGCTACCTTGGTCGGTTTGCAAAGCAAGCCTTGGCAACCTTTTTGTTGTTTGCCTCCCACATCGTGAATCACGGGGAGCCATTTTTCACTGCTATTATATATAGTAGGGAGGGGGGGGGCGACTTGCTTTTTTACTTTTGACTGCAGTCTTTGCGCTTTACTACACTCCTGCTTTCTCACGCTTGCCTTTTCACTTTCAGCTGAAGGTAGCTTTGCTTGCTTGCTAAGGGATTGTGATGGCTCACGTTAGGAGCACCGCTCGCCCGTGTGATGATGTCACCACAGTGGATGGCGAAGGTGCTACCATGGAGAGAGGTGCTACTAGCGAAGGTCATCACAACACTGGCTCTGCTGAGAAAACTGAATCGACTCAAGTTAGTGATGCAGGCTCTCATAGCCGAGCCGGGGGTGATTCTGATGAGGGCTCTCATACCCACAGTTATTTTCTTCGGGCCTTCAACGGTGACCATCAGCTGTGTCAGGGAGATGATTGATCGTGGATATTTTGCCGTAGGCGGTGGCCGTGTGTCTGGGGAAGAAACCGTTCCGGAGCCCAATGGCGACGAGGCTGTCATATTTGAAGAGTTATTTACCGTTGGCTTGAGGATGCCTCCGCACCCAGTCCTCTCAAATATATTGTTGAAGTTTTAGGTGCTGCTCCACCAGCTTGCCCCTAATGCCATTGGGCAACTGCCGAAATACATTTGAGTGGTGGCTAGCTTCGGGGGTGTCCTTTCTGCCAATGGCTTCATGAAGAGGTACAAGCTTCACTATCAGCCAAAGAAAATGAGTGTTGATAGAGCCGAAGTACTAGCATAGTATGGTGCATCAACTTCCACACCAACTGTTACAGAGGTCATGGGGTGAAGCTGATAGTCGCCGTTAAAAGCAAGTGCTCTAGTGGGTGGACGTGAGCATGGTTCTACTGCAAGATTTCTTTGCTTCGATGCCCTAGTCCGCTTCGGGGTAAAAGTGTGTACGCGCTTCATTCGAGTATGGCTCCATTGGATTTATTGACGGACCCTTCATTCGAATGTGTTGAAGATGATTATGGAGATCTCACTTTTGTCCACGTCACGAGTCTGGTTGATGGTCAGGACACGGTTGAAGAGTACCTGGCCTGTGGGATGTTCCTGCTTTGGGCCGGTTTTGGCTTCACTGAGATTGCTGATGGGGATACACCAGTTTTGGAAGTGACTCTGCCCCTGCCTCAGTTTCACCTTGCCAAACTTCAAGGAGAGGGGGATGCTCATTTTCTAGAGAGGGTGGAGCTAGGTGTGTAAAACTTTGTGGGTAGCTACGGTCGCACAGAGCACGAGGTGTGCATCCAAGTTTTTGAGAAGGTTGACATGGCCTATGGTCCCCATCTGGAGTCTGGCACGGAGGTTGTGAGAAAAAGAAAAGCTGAAGCTGGCGTTGGGCCGGCGGGATAACGGATGAAGATAGCCAGAAAAAAGACGATGGTTGTTTCAAAAGCTGTTACAACGCCGAAAGGTACTATTGCTGCTTCATCGAGGACTGCTTCTATGCCCTCGAAAGTCGTGCCGAAGGCTGGTGCTCTGCCTAAGGCTGCTGCTCCAAAATCTAGCTCGACAAAAGCTGGTTCTCATGCAGAGACTAGCACTGTCAGTGGTGCTATCGTGATGGATGCTATCATTATGGGGTGACAGGAAGCCCATAGCGCGATGAAGGCTGGAGTACTAAAACTCAAGGCTAGAATGAAGAGGCCTGTGGGCGTGGAGCCATCATTGGCGCAGACTGCTATATAGCCGAAGGTCGCCAAGGTTGTGCCATCTGTTCCCTCCTTGGCTCAAAAAGCTGCAATCGCTTCATCGCCTACACATGGGCTAGATGATGACGTGTGGAGTATTGTTCGATGCTAGGAGTGGCGTCTACAACGTCATCTTCCTCGTCTTCGTTGGGCGGGTCGACAGCATCGGATTCTGCCCCAGCTTCACCACCGTATCTAGATATGGTGATTTCATCTGCGACAATTGTTGCTAGGTCAGAACTTCCAATGATCCCAGAATTGATGGAGCTCGATGCGACACAGCCTACAATGGAGCAGGAGGGGATGGGTCCCATTGACTTAGCATTTTTGTGCAGATGGTGATAATGTTGACACGATGCTTCGTCATGTGACATAGGAATTCGTGTCGACAGAGGTCACGGATGAGGATGAAAAATGAATTATTTACTGTCTTGAACATGCAAAGTTTTGCAGACACTGATTTGAAGCTTCACTACTTTTATCGTGGTTTCTGATTTTCATTATTCATGTAGGCTCATGCTTTGTCAAAGAGCTGAGAGGCTAAGAGGGTGGTGGAAATTACACAAAGTGGTCGTGTGACAAAACTCGTACGGGCGAACGCTGACCTGAGGGCGGAGCTCAAAGAAGCTCAGATAAAAATTGTGGAGGTGGAAGAGCTCTAAGACACTTTGCATTCGGGCTATGAGATATTGGAACATGAGTGTGGGAGCCTTCGTGACGCTGCTGAAACACTGCAGCGACAAAAAGCTGAAGCTGAAAAAACTCACGAAGTTGAAGTTGCTACGGTCCGCACCAAATTTCAAGATTATCGCATGCATCATCGCCAGAAGCTTCGCAATCTTCATTTTAATCTGGAAAAGGCAGTGAATGAATTTGGTGCTTCATGCCTTCCTTATCTCGGGAAAGGCAGCACCATCGGGGAAATCATTGGATGGCTTGATAGGGAGATCAAAGCACTACCTGATACATTTCTGAAGGCAAATAAAAATTTCATTTGTTGTGCCATTATTGGCACTCTACAGATGCTCTATGACTCTGGCTGTGACCACCTGGAGGGGTTGCAATCGATTATGGCTTTGAGCAATGCTTCAATCCTGCAAGATCTACCGCCAGAACTAACAAAGCTGACGGGTCGCCTTGTGAAGAAGTGGTGATCGGAGCATGGTCTACCTAATGCTCTGAGTCACTTACACAGGTAGCCAGAGGTTAGCTTTGCCTTCACAGTTTTTGTGCCATGTTGTCCAGTTTAACTTATGTGTTTTGGGATTTTTGATGCAGACAGAGGACGACGAAAGGGTCGAAGCTGGTGATACTGATGAGTGGCCTAAAGTGCTGGTCATGGCGAAGGTCCATCGACTCCTCATGATGGAGGGAGTGTTGTGGCTAATACTGCTGTGGGTCATCAAGATGCAGCAAAAAATGACCAAAACCGCAAGGTGTGATAAGAGAGATGTGGCATTTATAATGTAATGGGCAGTTTTGGTTCATGTAAATTTAAATGATATGTTTAACCTGCACAGGGTTTGTGTGGTTTCAGTCCTAGGTAGGCTTCGAATATTATCATTTTGGACACCCCGCATGGTGATTTTATCAAAGTTTCATCTAGTTCATATAATTTGTCATTTTTTTCTTTGAAAGCTAGTTTTGATTATGGCGGGGGTGCGTGTGCCGCGCTGAGGGAGTCATCGAGCATGTGCATAGGTGATATCTGACCTAAGATTGATAGTTCTTGCAGGGCAGATCGTGAAGGCGCCTTCACGACCGTCACACGCAGTCAATTAGAAGCTTTGACATCGCACCCACCATTGGGCGCAGAAGGGAAGAAGAAAAGGAAAACAAAAGAGGGTGGAAGAGATGTGGCTGAAGGTGCTACACTAGCAGAAGCTCTGGAGCCCTCTTCCACTTTGCCGAAAGGCTGTGGTGGAGGCTTGATGAGAAACTAGGCTGCGTGCATTTTAATAGATGCCTTCAGAGATATTTCACCTCATATGAAGATGTCGTTTGCTGAAAGGCGATACTCGCCTTCGATCGGTATGGACCAGAGCGAATGGGAGATAATTTTATAACAACTTATAATTATGGGTTATGTTGTAATGCAAGAAGTTGTATGTGAAACTGTTGTCTCATATATTCTTTGCTGTATGGCTTAATTGTCAATTGGCTTGTTTTGTTACGCCGCCTTCGGATGGTTTGTGTCGACGCATCACCTTCAAGCGATTTGTCTCAACATATTGCATTCGAGTGATTTGTTTGGATGTGTCTTCTTCGAGCGGTTTGTCTCGCTGTATCGCTTTCGAGCAATTTCTCTCGATGTATCGCCTTCACGCGACTTGTTTTATTTGCACGAAATTGGCGTCTTGTATTTCGAGGATGTATTTCTAGACATGGCGCCTTTTCTTGCATCGGAGGGCTTTTGAGCCCCTTGTGTTTTTAGGCGTGTGCTTCTTATTGTTAAAACGTGATGATTATTTTTCATCAGAGGTCTTTTGAGCCCCTTACATTTTTAGGCGTGCATTTCATATTGTTGAAACACGATGTCTCTTTTTTCATCAGAGGTCTTTTGAGCCCCTTGCATTTTTAGGGGTGCATTTCTTATCGTTGAAATGTGATACATCTTTTTTCATCGGAGGTCTTTTGAGCACCTTGCATTTTTTAGGGGTGCGTTTCTTATTGTTGAAATGCACTGCCTCTTTTTTCATTGGAGGTCTTTTGAGCCTCTTGCGTTTTTAGGGGTGCATTTCTTGCTGTTGAAACACAATGCCTCTTTTTTGATTGGAGGTCTTTTGAGCCAATGAGCAAAGGGTCTGATAGCATGCCTTTGCTCATGGCTTCATTGTTCGGTGCAAAGGTGCTTGTCAAATATGGAGCTAACCTCATTAGCAATTTCAACCCTTAGGCATCATGCTTTGGGGGAACAAAGCTTTTATTACTACTTCAGGGTTCATAGGCTCCACCTCGTTAAGAACTTCACACCCTTGTGGGCTTCCCGTGTGAGGAAAAGAGTATGCACCTTGAAAAGCATACGCGTGATGCTACTCTCTCCGACGATGGTTCGTTTATAGTTCATGAAACTATCACTTTTACAAATTGGCTTAAATGAAAAAATGATGAAGGCCATCGGCATTCTAGGAATGCTCCAGCATCTTGCCTTGAGGATCTGAAAGGCGGTATGCTCCCAGCCTCAATTTTTCTGTGACCACGTATGACGCGACCCATTTGGATTCCAATTTACCGGAGCTCTTAGTGCTAGGGCTCCACAAAAGCACCAAATCACCTTCATTGAACTCTCTTAGTTTGACCTTCAGAATCCTCCATGCTCTTGTTTCGTCTTGATATTTTTTGTATATTGGCCACTGCCTTGAGCCTGTCCAGTTCTAACAAGACTTTATCTTCAGCATTGCTGGGGTAAGGTGGAACCTCCGTTGTTGTTCATAGGCTTCGGTGCTTGATCTTTTCTGGTAGTACTACTTTAGCTCTGAACAACAGCCAGAATGGTGTAAAACTTGTTGACCTGGAGATTGTGACTCCATACTGCCTATGGTAGGGCTTTGACCCATTTTCCTTTTTTTCTCACCTTCAAAAATTTTCTTTAATGCTTCAATTACAAAGGCGTTGGCCCTTTCTACAACCCCATTGGATTGAGGGTGGTATACGGATGCAAAGGCAACCTTCGTTCCAACATGATGGCAAAAATCCTTGTACATCATGTTGTCAAAGTACATGGCATTATTGACTGTGATATGTCGTGGGACGCTGTAACAATAGATGATATTTTGACAGAAGAATTTTTTTATGGTTGCGGAGCTTACATTTGTCACTAGCTTCGCCTCGACCCATTTCGTGAAGTACTCGATGGCCATGATGGCAAAGGTGTAATTGCCCTTTGCTGGGGTTAACTTGCCAACTATCTCAATGCCCCACCCCAGTGCTTGGCCTTGGTTGTTTGGGTAAGTTTGTGATGGGTAGAGTGAAGGGTAGGATGGAGAGTACTAGTTGTGAGGCGATGCCCATTATATTGTGTATTTCACTTCTCTAGACGATGATTGGTGTGAAGGTTGCTTGGAGTCTTCCTCCATTTTTCTTTTGGATTCGAGGAATATGGGGTAGTCTTTTGTGTGATGGTCAGTTTCTGTACAATGGCTCATGCAGTACAGAGGCTTGTATGCGTATGGGCATTGGTCATGACCGCGGCCTCGGCCTAACATGCCCCCTCTCTGATTGTATTGGTTTGGTCTGTGGTTGAAGGTCCTTTGGCTTCTCTCTTGTGGGGGCGGGCCAAAATTCTTTTCCCAGTTTTTCGGAGGCCCCCAACTGTCAGAGTTGATGTTGTGTACTTGCTTAGGGTAGCTACACTAATTATCATTGTAGCGAGCTGGCCTTGCAGCTTCATCATGCTTGGGTACTTTTCTTTGTTGTTTGGGCTTGTGGAAGTGCAAGACCTCCAATTTGCTAAATTTGGTGAATTCCTCATAGAGCTCCACGACTGTCTTCGGTCGCTCCCTGACCAAGTGACTGTGTAGGGGCCTGGCGCACAGAGCTTTGATGGTTTGAGTGATGACTTGATCATCAGATATATCTGGAACTTGGGCTTTCAACTATAGAAATCTTCTTCTATGTTGAGCTCCGCTTGGAACCCATGAAAATTTAGTAAGAAGTTCTCTTTCAATTGTTGCCAATACTAAATGCATTTGGGCGGGAGTCTTGAATACCAATTTTCTGTGACGTCTTTCAGGGAGATGATGTGTTATTTGGCGAGGGTAGCCTCGTCTCCACCCGCTGAGGCGATGGCGGTTTCGTAGGACATTAGGAATTTGTGAGGGTTTCTGTTGCCATGGTATTTGGGCGGTGGTGCGGCTCAGTATTGCATAGGTCAGGGTGCTAGTTGTAGGTGGTGTGTCAATGAGCTTTTTGGGTCGGCGGTGGCAGATTGTGGCGGAGGCGGTTGGTGCATTTCGTACGTTGGTGGCAGAGGGTATTGGGGGTGTGGTATCTGGATATGTGGCGGAGGCGGGGGAGGTTGGTTGGTGTTGTTGTTTTGGTGGTGCGGCTGTTCGAATGGAGGCTCCTGCCTCTTTTCCGTTTGGAGAAGGATCTCGATGGTGTACTAGAGCTCCACAAGTCTTGCTCTTTCTCTGTTAATGTGTTGTAGTGTGGCTTCAGTACACTGATACGCTGCCTGTCTTCTTGTGATGGCTTCTTCCTCTTGACGGAGCCTCTCGATTTCCTGCTAAACCTTGGCCAATTCCTCTTCTTCTTCCCAGTCTTCAATTTGGATTTGTTCGAGCTCTGCATTCTCTTGGATGACTTGCATGGGAGAAGGTGCTTGCAAGGGCGATTGGTGTGGGGCACCTCCGTTGGTTTGGATTGAGCTGGCGCCTTCAACATTTTGGCTTGAACCGGATGCTGTGGTGGAAGTGTTGTTGGCTGGATGTGGCATTTCAATTTCTAGGATGTTACCGAAGGTCGGGTGCTCTAAGCCTTCAGCGATGGTGGAGAGATTCTGGGTGAGTGGTAGGTTTTTGGTTTGGATCAAAGCTTCATCTGGATGGAGGCATTGGATCATTCATCTAGGTGGCATCGTCAGGGTCATTTTCGGGCTTAGAGCACGGTGGGCACGAAATGTTGGGACTTGTATGTCCCAAACACAAAGGTGAAATGAGTAGGACGAAGGTGTCCCCAACACGAAGGTGAAAGGAGTAGGACGAAGGTGTTTGTGAAGGTGTCAATGTGCACGGGAAAAGTAAATGCGTGCAATAACTCCTCCCATGTGTCCCATCAATGAGCACCAGGGGGTCTATGGGAGATCAAGGGTCTTGATTACAATGTCTGTAATGCCCCCTTCCAACCTCCACATTACAAGTCAGTGTAGTCATGGGGTCATTACGGATTTTTAGGATTTACAAATATTTTCATGCCCGACCAATCATTGGCCGACATGTGTCCCCTACCGGAACTGTTTGTTGTGGACCTTCACCTCGGTGAGACCTCCGATGGTGATGGGGACCTCTGGTGGCTCTATGCCTGCCAGACCTCCATCTCTGAATCCCCGATGTGACCTCCGGTGGCAACGAGGACCTCTAATGGCTCTATGCCTGCTAGACCTCTATCACCGACTCATACAAGGCCTCTGGCTGCCTGGTTCCGTCCAGACCTTTGTCGCCCTGCTTGAAATAAAATCCAACTTGCATGGGATAGGGTAAACAGGTGAAGCTTCGCGCATGAGGTGAGGATTCATCGGGGAAACTCTGATGGACCTCTGTCCTGCATCCCCAATACACACCAAGAGCTGCCAAAGCTCTCATGGTTGTAGGCGCCCGGCGGGACCGACAAGCACGAAGAAGAAAGCATATGAAAGACGATCGTGTATGGACTTTGTGAAATGCTCATTCATCTAGGTTCCGTAGCTACATAAGAATGACAGAAAAACAAAGATGGCTGAAGTGCTACCACCAGTACTCCTTCCCTATGTCATCAGGAGAGTCACGAGCAACCAACGAAGGAATGTTCAACGCCAGTGATTCTGATGCCTGGTGTGTCTGGCTCCAAAGGGCATCCAGCGAACCTTCTGACAAGTCTGCATTGCACTTGGACCCATGTAGCTCCAGCTTGGGCTCCAACTTGGGGAAGTGTGACAAGGAGATGGCTAGTGACAATCGCCCCCCCCAGCGGACCCTATTGGCAACCGTGGCATCGATGCGACCATCGATCAGGTCTGTAGCCAAAGATAGCAACACTGCTAGGGAGATGTCCCAGCAGGTCCTCCTGGCACCAAGTCCTAGACCTGAGCGGTAGAGCCCCGTAGGGCCTCCAGTTCAGCATCCATCTCTCGATGCTCCGCTTGCACCACCTGACAGCCTCCTCTAGGCTGTCGGCCAGTAGGATCTAGTTGTCGGGCGGCCCAAGGATCAAGTCATAGACCCTCATACCAGAGCTCTTGAGGCACAAGCGCTGCTCCACCTCCTCCTAGAACATGGTGAGCATCTCGCCCACAACATCTGCCAGGAAGGCCTCATTGGGCGGCCGCTCGAGCATAGACTGAGCAGCAGAAGACACAGCCGCTTGGAGCGTGGCAAGCTGCTCGGCCATCTCGCTAAGGCAGGTGGCAGCAACCCACATACCCTCAGACAGGGCCCCCACTTTGGGGCACAGACTATGGCCAGGCACAACTCGAACCCCCTGATTTGCAGAAGGGTGAGCTCCTCGACCAAGGCCTTGCACAGCCTCTTGGCATCTTCCCGTCATCAGACGACGTCAGCTACCCTATCGAACAAGCCCTAGAGTTTCTCCTTGGCCATGTCCTGGGCCTAGCACATGTCCGCGAGCTTGCCCTCGAGAAGGGTGACCTTCCTAATTGCCTTGTCAGCCTCCCTGCAAGCAGAAGCCACTCTGTCACACCAAATGCTTATAGTATGTGTACCTAGGAATCAAGTTTCCACACATACCATACATAATAACCAGTGTCACAATATAATATATTTAATACATGAATAATGTCTTTAACAAAAGACTAAGTCAAACAATCTTGAAACACAACAACGAAAAGACACCATAACTCCATAGGCAATCGTCCGAGGGTAATCGCTCGCCTAGAACTCCTCATCGAAGTACTCCAATTCTTCTTTAGCTTCTGAGCGGCAGTTTATCAAGGTTGAGTACACTTATTGTTGGTACTTAGCAAGTGTGGGAAATGACTATAATTACATGCAACTAATACTATCAAAACTTAAAGCAGGAAGCATCCTATATGTAAGATTCATTAACACTTAGCAACTTATTTGCTATGTGAAGTTGAAACTGCCAAACCCAATGAGTTCATTAAAAAGGGTTGACTGAGGGTTGCCTTGGAACTTGACTACACATGACAAATCTCTAACCAATGTTACCTCACAACTTGACAAGTCTCACCTATACTTATTCCCATTCATAACCAAACCAATTCCCACTAATCCAGCAAGGATCCCAGACCGCTTGTAATCGTAAGCACGACTGTCATGATAGTTGTACACTCTATAGAGGTTAGTACCCTATACCCCTGCATAGTGATTTCATCTCCTTTTTATGACTAGAAAACCTCCATGTTGCCATGCTAACTGAGCACAATCACACTTCCTTTGGTGTGAGGCCAGGAGATCACTACATGCCATTACAAAGGTTTACTACAGGAGTTTGTTGTAACACCCCATGTATCTAATCCACAGGGTTATGGTAATCACTTGTTTAAGAGACCCTAAGAGTTCAATGGAATTCGAAATCAGGATTTGAATTTAAAGTTTTCAAGTTTCTATTTAGTGTTGACCATTTGGCTTAGTCAATGATTTTTGAGAATTTATTGGAACTGAATTAGACCTTGCTCCCTAACGAGACATTGTTCCTCATGAAATGTTATATAAGTGTGCAAATCCAAAAAAATTATTGAGGTATGGAAGTATTTATTTCAATGGCCCAATTAGAGTTATTCAACTCAGAATTCTAGACTTAACGATTAGCTATCTTTGAAATTCCATAACTTCTCAGCTCTGTGGAATTAGCTTGTGCATGTCAAACAAATCTTAGTGCAAACTTTATTGGTCACCATGGAACACTTCTTGTCTAAAGTTGAGCCCTGATGGATTTGCAACAGTGGATGCAATCAGCCTATGTGAACACAATTTAGTCAACTCAAGTTTGACACAAAATCTTTGGTTTAATTCAAAATCTGTGGAGAATTGGATTTCCTAACTACACAGAATTTTCTAGATTTTCCTCACATCCCAGCTATTTTTCCCACACTTTAACTCGTTTTTAGGTTTATTTTAAAAGCAAGATCAACTGACACATGCCAGTGGCTCAGATGCTACACATCATACTGGGATTGGCTCACTGGGGCAGTGGCGTCCAGATGTCATTTTGCCGCGTATAAAAGGGCGCCGGCCGATAGCTTCCTGTCCAAAGCGGATTCCACCATTTTTTCCGGTAAGGCTCCCGTGCCACCTCTCTACTTTGCCTGAGCCGACTGGCCGCCTCACCCTTTTCTACTCCGTGTGCAGGACGTCGCCTGCAGGAGCTCCCGCCACTACTGTCTAGGCGAACCCTGATGCCATGCCATCGTCGGTGAGCTTCATCGCCGCTCACAGTTTCTTCTCTTATGGCACAACCCTGCCTGACCCACTCCGTGAGTAGGACTCACCGGAGCGTCACCGTCTCCAGGCACAAAGTCACCAAGCCACCACTGGAGCTCGATCAGACAAAGCCGACGCCAAACCCCTGCGCTCGCCGTCTACCCCGTAAACACCGGTGAGGCCGCTACATGTGCCGGCCGTCGTTGTGCCGCCGTGCCAGAGTCTACCTCACCGGAGCACCAGTCTAGCACCACCGGTGGGCCAGTGCTGCACCACCACCGCGTGAACGCGCCGCAGCACGCTGGTCGTGTGCGCTACTTCAGCACGCTCGTGGGCAAGCATGCAGTGGTTGTGGGCCGCCATGCGAGGCCGGGCCATGAGGCCGTGGGCCGCACAACATTTCCAATGTGGGCTGCCATGCCACGCGGTATGCTGTGCGCTAGCGAGCCACCGCCGGATTCGGCCCAGTGGTATTCGATTGTTTTATATTTTCTGATTCAAGTTCAAAGCTGTTGCAAAGTTGTAAAATTTGTACAAGTTTGATTTGAAGTCAGAAAATTGTGAAATAAATTTCTTTGAGTAGATCATGATCTGTTCTAGGGTTTAAAAGTACGAAATAAATCTATCTTACATCAGGAATGCCTGTTAATTTTTAATCTTGCTAAATCTAGTTAAATTCAATAGAATTTCATATAAAATTTTGTAGATTCCCAAAAGTTATGAAGTCTGTTTCTAAATTCAATTTAGGTTTTTCCCTTCATGGCAAACACCTTGTAGCACCTGTTCATGACATTTTGCTAGGATTAATGGTCTCCTTTCTTAGGATTAAGTTGAGGCTCTAATTATTTGATTATTTGAACATTGCCATGGCCATTTCTTCCCATGACTCTTGTCATTGGCTTGCTGAACATGAGAACACCTTATGCCGTGTCATAAGCATTGATTAGCATGGTTCACCACCCCTTAAGTCTTTGTAATCTAGTATGGTTAATTTATAGGAGATAATGAAGGAAATGTCTAAAATGCCTCTTTAATCAACTTAAAAGAGTATGAGCCATGTTGTTTAGAGTAGCTTAATCTTTTCCTTGTTGCTTAACACTAATACTCTTGCATGTCATGCCGTATAAGCCCTAACACCGAGTTCAAGCAAGGAGCGTTTGAGGGACAACCTTCATGAAGCTTTGAAGAGACTAACTTTCTCGAACAAGGCAAGCACCGATTGGATAATCCTTCTATAGGTTTCCGCTTTATAATATTTACTTTATGTTAATGATTGTGCATTTACGTGTAGGAGTTCTATGGAAACTAGATGCACTATGAACCCCCTTACAAGTATACCTTATTTACCCCTACGGAAGAAATAGAACGATAGTATTGCTATGCTTAGTAATGTAGGCCATCGGTTGAAGATGAGTGGTCGAAAGTCACTCTCGATAGGGCCCCTTCTCATGATGATGATTCTATGTGGTTTATGTTAGGGATCAGTTTGTGGCTCTATGTGAGATCGGGCGGGCAACTAGGGGAAAGTGGAGAATACCAAATGGGAAGGGTGAGAGTGGTCTATTTTCATATTTGGAGCTCCAAAGGTGGTAGCCCCCACCTATGTCGATTAAGGACCGCGTCGGTTGAGCCATGTGGAACAAGCATTGATTATGTATTGGTGCATACATGATTTATGGGGTCCCATAAACTTAGTAGATTCGATGGTCACTGAGTTGGACGACACCCCACCATACTTCACGGATGACATTGGGATAGTGTGGGGGCCACCCACGGATGCCCGTCGAGGTGCGGTGGGCCCAGCTCGACTCTATGATAGTCGTCATGAACTGTGGCCACTCGTGGTGCCTTCATGGCTCACGTGTGTCATGTTGTTAGATTATTTCTCTTGCAAGGTGTATATTGATTCAAATCTCTATGACACCCTCAGATATGGGTGTGGCTTGCTCGCTGTGTTCAAATGTAGAAGTGCAAACTCCATTATGTTCATATGAGAATTATGTCAATGATATGACTACTTGGTAGTCGAGGAAATGATGATAAAATTTGTTGATTGAGTTACCTTGCATGTTTAGCATAGGTTACAAACTTATTTATGCTAATCAACTTAACTTGGCTAATAACAAGCTTAAAAGTGATTAGTAATATTTGCTAGAAGGCTTGGAGTCCGTTATCTTGCTTGAACCCTTTGCCTATCTAGTTTCGTGGCCTTAAGGTCACGACGGATAAGTCTTGCTGAGCGTAGTCGCTCAAGCTTTGCTCTTTTTGTATCTTGTCTGAGTGCAAGTGAGGAGCTTCCTCCTTCTGGTGATGCCAACGAGGGCTGTCAGTGAGAGGTTCAGACTGAGGAGGGCTGGGTTCCCTACTAGAACTCGTAGACGTAGGTCATCTGATGAAGGACACTCTCTTCTAGGGTGAAGAGTGTGTGCTTAACAATGAGAGAAAACGCTTCCACATAAACTCTGAGATATCCTTTGAAGCATCTTTTGGGCTTCATCTTATGTAAACTCTAATACATGGCACTAATATGTAATAACTCTACTTGAATTTCATAGATATGGTATTGTATGCTTTACGTGATGTGCTTTTTGTATTCTTGCTTCGCCGAGAATCCCTCAATGTGATCTTGGGAGACAAACCCCTCATTTCTGAGGTGGTTCTGTCACAGTTGGTACCATAGCTTAATTGGGGTTAAACACACACTAAAGCATATAAAAATCATAGCTACATTGACAGTGAGGAGTGCTTCGCCCATATAAGGACTATAGTAGTCTCTTAGGTGGCAAGCAAACTTATTTGTTTACTTATAGTAGTCTCTTAAGTGGAAACACTCTCAACAGACATTGGAAAGCTGAGTTAGTGGCCTACGGAATGTATTTACATCCCTCGCCAATATTCATGCTTTCTATGCCCTTAAAACCTGGTCGTTCACTGGTATGTCTAGTCTGTCCAGAAAGGGTTCAACACCTTGTCCTAACTTCAAAATCCTGTAGCTATCAAATCATGCATCGGAATAGACCATATGAGTAAGTAGAGGAAAGCTAAGTTCGATAATGGCAACTTTCGTATTCAAAGTTTCTGGGGGAGGTCATGACAAAATTTCAACAAA